>BGZK01001561.1:0-132755 GCA_005406025.1 Eumeta japonica
TGATGTCTTTGACTGCAAAAGTTTGTGTTAGAGAGGTAATAAAGAATATGTAGGTTTCCCTGTAATGAGTGATCCCCATCAATTGTAAACTTTTACATCATTGGGGAACTCTCCTGGCATTATCAACGCTGACGGATTTCCATCCTTTTAAAATGCAAAATAACTATACTTGTCATTTAATGAGATACTTTTATTTTTGAGAACAAAAGTTTTGTTACATTCTAAGTTTGTTCAAATGGGAACTCTAAATTTATTTCCGTGACCTTGCTTAGTTCATGTTATTTGTTACGAAGTATCACATCTATTCAATCTACTGGATATATATTTCGGTACGTAATTTGTTATAGAAGTCTGTGGATTATAATAATATAATTATAGATTTTGTGTAAAAATTCCCTTTTATATACATAGTGTAATTTACCACTGCTTAATATTATGGTGAGATGAGATTGATGGATTTGACTTTACGACTTTACTTATGTAGTAATTAAAATCAAAAGGGGTATTTAAGCTGAAATCTAGAGAGCATACATCTGTATGGTGTTCTGCAAAAACTCGTGCAAACTAAATTAGCGGACTACGGAGGTAAAAGCGCAACTTCAATTTATCTAAACTGGTGAGCCTACGTGGAGCGATCGATGAATGTCAACGAAGTAAAAGAGGTTTACGAGGTCATTACCGAACTGTGCTTATTTGGTATATTAGGCTCCTTTAAGCACTTCATCGTATCGACACTTAATGATGAGAAGTGTCGGACGCAAAGTCTATAAAATAATGCCAATATCGGGAGCTGTCCGAACGCATTCGAATTAGATCATAGTGGGTTCTAGTTTTGATCACGGCCGGATTGAGCGATGAGTTTTCAAGTCGAATTAGGTCAATAGCTCCGTTTGTCGGAGAACACGTCAAACCGTTTATGTTCTAAGGCTTTCGATTTGAAATAAAATGATTGTATACCCTCTGTATGTCTTATAAGGGAGTTGATTACAGCCTAACAGAACAATAACAAGAACAAATATTGGAATTAAAGCCATCGTATGTAGATCCGATGCGCGATCACGTAAACATACCAGGAAAATATCAACGCCTGAAATTTCTGGCTAATCCTCGATTTTGGAATTATCATATTTTGAGAAACGCAATTTTATTGCTCTTACGTAATGTTCTAATTTGGCTAGAAGCTTCCTGTACACAAATAATTGTAGCCAAACTTCAATCTTCGGAATCAAATAATAGGTTTCCGCCTATAAATATAAGAGTATACGACCAATAAGAGGGTAAACAAGCGGGATCGTTTATGGAAGCTCCGTAGGCCGATGGTGGGGCCGGCTCGTAATATTTAACGATGTACATTAGTTATTAGGCCGCGGCCGACGCCCGCCGACGACGGAACCATTCCGACGACGAATATTGATGGCGCTTTAGCCCTGACGAGGTACTCTCAACGTCACGTCGGAACCGGATAATGAAAATATGAACTCGTAGATGAAGCCGACTGTTTGATATTTCTCTTAAAAATCGGTTCGTCAAAGCACTGAACTAAAGGAAAAAAGCGGTTTGTCAAAAATGTAAAAGAATCCAAATAAAAGGTCAATAATTACGTATGTTAACTGCACGAAATGGATTGCAATCACTAAAATAAAGTCGTCTCGAAAAAATCAAAACAAGAGCATATATTGTAGACTCGAATTAATTTAAGTAATGTGTTTCGTAATAAAATTAAAGGGGAATCAATAAATTGATTCAAAATTAGTTTTTAAAATAGTAATACCAGTTTAATTTACTGAAACAAAGCCATACATCCTACCGTTAATGGGTGAAATTAAATAAACCATCGTTGGACTAAACTTGCTGATAAGGAGTGATTAGCCAAAGAAATATAAAAGGAGTTCCGTTGTTGCTTGTTTAACCGGTACGGTGGGAGGTTTTTCTTCATTCTACTTCTTCCATATACGTCATTACCACTTGCTCCAAGATCGTCATCGTATGATTTGGTTAATAATCGTAATGATACAATAGATAAATAAAACGATCAAACAGCGTCAGAACTAAAATAGCCGGAAACTATTGATGATAAAGCGAATAATAGAAAAGACGCGGATAATCAAAAAAGTTTATTATCGCGGTTAATCTAAAAAGCCGAAACTCCCATCATGAAGTTATAGTGAGAGAAATACATGACATTGTAAAATAAATAATCCTGTAGAGATTAGAAATAAGCAGGATAAATCGTAAGTGAGAATTGGTCGAAATGATGTCTAATCGCTTCAAAATCAATATGATGCATTTTTCGTCGACGTCATCTTCATCCAATCGATCTTCATACTCGTACATACTTTCCAAGGAAATAAGCCAGCTAAAAGGGCAAACGATCGGTCATCATTTGTGGATGGTAGAACGATAATTTGACAGAAGGAACTTTTGGAAATTACCAAAACGTAAAATAAGGCGTAGTAGGTAGGGGCGCTAGAAGGGTATCTTTATTTGAAACAGTGTCCATAAACATGGTTTGAAATTTAGACGACACTTGGTTCATGTAGATTCAAAGAATAGATGTTTTAATAGCTATGTACAATAAAAAAACAAAAAAAAAAATCATAATTCAGTGTTTCTACTTTGTGTAATAACATACATTTGATTCCAAAAGTAAAGTGTATGAACTCAAAGTGTGATGGAGAAAAATGAATAGAATTTAAAAATTTATATTTATCAAGATTTTTAAAACATCTTCGACAACCTTTCAGTTAGCCAATGTAATTGGAAAAAAAGATTTAATACCTAATAACCTAACAATAATGTACATATGTAATAAGACTTTTACGTATAATAGTAAATGAATTTTCATAATAATTTCATAAATTTCATAATAATACGACTCGGTCTTGTTGCATTGTGTTTCCACTACTAAAATAGTCGATTGCTTTAAATTACAAACCATTAATAGGCTCAGGGTAGCGATTAGCCGCGGTGACGTCACCCCCGAGGGGTCTGTCCACTCACGTAATTATGTCGGATCGCATGTCGATATCCGGATCTCGCGTTCCGTTACGGCTAACGACCGCTCGTGTTACAAGCACAAATCAGACACTAATTGCGGGTAGAATTATCCGTCCGCTATTCCTAGGGCGGAATACGTCATCGATCCGATTTTGATTGAGACATATTACGGCTACGTTTTGAAACTTGACCAGATGTCTTCAAATTACATTTGTAACTGTCTAATGAAATTATTTTACCCAATATTGAGACTTACTTTCATTTCCTGCTATTTATTTTTTGAATAAAGATTGGTCAATCACGAATCAGCACCACATTGAGCTCCTCATTGCTGACCATGTACTTTTAAACATTTTTTGCTATTGCAAACATAAAATTAATATCGTATTCTAAGTTTTTGATATCATTCATATTAAATATAAAATTTATACTTGAATAATTAAAAATCAGATACAACATTTTTAAAATTGGTTATTTTTCGTTGTGTTTTATTTTGACTTCTTTAGGCAAGCTACAATAATGTAAAACAATAAAGGAATACAACGTTCTATATACAATTACTGAAATTTTAATTTCAGTTAATTCAAAATAATTAACTTCATTTTAATATTTAGTTTTCGTACCTAATTAAATTAATATTAACCTGTAACATTAAATGAACTCGAAAATTCATTATTTAACAATTTGATAACATATGCATATGCACTACATTCTACTACAACTAATTTGTTGACTCTGCTAGCATCGATTTCGCTTATGTAATCCGAATGTATTTTGTTTCACTAGAATTCTTAACCATACACTGGCACACTTCTTCGATAAGTGCAAACATTTTTTTGACAAATTCTTTAAAATTTTTTTTGAATTTGTTTAAACGACAACAAGTTGTTCTCGAGAATAGGGGAGAAAGAAAATTACAGACCTATAACTGTTCTAAATATTCTATCCAAAGTGTTTGAGGGATAATTGAGGACAAATGTCGTTAGTGTATAATTTCCATTTAGCCTCGATTACATAGAATTATTATTCCCAAACAACACGGTCTCGTTCAAAAGAAATCTATTAACACTAATTTATTTATTTATTCAACACACACATGCGAGGCTTTAGATAATAACTCTCAAACTGATAGTATATATCGGCGTTAAGCTGTAATTGTCCTCTAGATCCGTGATAAAAATGAAAATTCGTTTGTAATATAAACACTTTGTTAAGGAAATTAATCTCAAGCGATTGTGATCAGAAAAATACCACGGCAAACAACTTCGTTATTCCTCTAATTTATTCACCAGTAGCAAGACTTATTTTGCTTTTATAATAAATATACTTTTCATTTAAACATTGTGCGTACAAAATAATGTAGAAAAAAATTAAATAATATTGCAACTCGTATAAAATTTAAATCTGTCATAATTACTTTAATAAATTACAAATTGTATTGTATTGTATTAGTGTGGGAATGACATGAAGCTTACATAACAAAATTATTGGTTTCGGTAACAAATTATACACGTTTAATTTAATTTTACATAATAAATTGATGTAAATAATAAAGTTTCTTCAAGATCCATCTGAAACTAATTATAGAATGTATGTCATGAATTAGTAATCCGTGTTTAAACTGATTTATAATAAAAGGTTGCTTAGAAATATTTCGATTCTTTAACTAGTTATAAAGTCCCGGTCTTCCTCGAGGTTCCACTTTGGGGCCACTGCTGTTCATATTTTATATAAACGATATTGACACTTAATTTAAAAAAACTACTCTAATCTTCTTCTGTACGCTGTTTATCACATTAGCACGAGAAATAACGATTGTGTTCTGATTCAGCAAGTTTCAAAGAGAATTTCTGATTACTGTGCGTGCAATGCACTGCTACTACCAAAAGCAAATTTATAACTTTTTCGAAAATAAAACATGTTTATTAATTCTCGTACGCAGTGAGCGATACCCACCTAGATAAAGAAACATCTAGCAAGGATTTTGATTTCATTAACAAACATATCGTAAATGAAGAATTCAGTATTTACGGTTTACTTATGAAACCTTGTGTTGATTTCATTTGAACATCAACATATTTACAGGTGTCTAAAGCTCTCATTTGATCTCAACTTGAGTATGCTGTTACAATTTGGAACCCATACTATCACACTATATTATAAATACATTAAAAAAAAATAGTTTAAAAATGAGGTTATTAAGAGCAATGCACTACAGTTGTTATTTTAATACTTTCATACACATGTCTATCAGAGAAACGTACTTCATTGGACGTAAGTTGCAGACGTCTACAACGTAAGGCTAAGATGTTGTATGATTTATGTCACAACGAATATGATACGAATATGAACGGTTTTAAATGGAATGTTGTGATAACGTGTTCTTTGCATTCAATAAATCTTTCATCGTATTGCTTCTGTGTGACATATAATTATCAAATTATTTATTTCGTACGCTTGTGTGTCTTCAATGCATCGACATTTATTCACGTTGTTGTATTTTAATGTCACTTGTCGTTCTAGCATCTAAATTTATGAGTAATAACTACTGCTCGAAGGACACTTTTCCTATGCATAGCTTTAAATCACTATAATGTGAGCTTCTAAAAAATTACACCGTATCGTATCGAAGTTTGATAATATTACGTCGGGACACGCGATCGCTCGCTTCCATGCCCGGAGTATTATTTTCGTGGTCTTGTATCAATAACATCGATAGTTAGAGCATGAATGATTTATGGCGTATTAGATTATGCCTGCGATTTTCCACGTGTGGATTACAAAGTTAAATGAACGTATTTCTAGTTTTAACTTTAATTATAGGCTATAAAATTATCAAGAAACTCCACCGTTTTCAAAAATGTGGCTTTTGGTTGACGCTATAATGAACAAAAAGACAGACCTATAAAATTTCAAAAACCTAATGTTTTGGGCCCAAACGTGGCCTCTAAATAGTAGATCCTAATCACTTTTCTCAAAAATATTGCTAACGCACAAATCGAGCCGAGGACAAAATATGGCTAGACCGAATAAAGTATGCTACATGCTTTTAGGTATTAGAAAATACAGGCGCACAGTATTTACTTCCAATCGGAGGTTCGCTTGTGAAGCGTAAAGCGTTTTGGGCAAACAGACAGACAAATTTTCCTGAATTGGCGCGACTGATCTATGGAAATTTACTCATTTCATTTCACAGTTGTCTTTCCAATTACAACATCCTGTGTAAATAGTTACGAGAACTATTGCTGTTGCAGGAGAACACCAATTCGGTGCGTTTGTTAAACGCAGCTCTAGTGAACGGGTACTCGATAGTGACGTACCAGAGGTCCCTGCGAGCCGCCGACGAGCTGGACCTGCCCATTTGGACCAACGCCAGCCAACCTATAATCTGGGCCATCGGACCTCTCAACTCGCGCAACCAAGTGTCATATCATTCGCATTTCACTAAGGTAATTGACATAATAGTAAAACCTAAGCTATATATATATATATAATTTGTATAATTTGAAATACGTGTAGCCTTTAAACAATATTTTCTTAATGATTGTGATTTAACGTTATTTTATGAAAGAATTTTTAAACGACTTCAAATAAGGAGGAGCTTTTTTCTTGAAGCCGACAAAAAATCTTTGGCTCGGCTATATTTTTTAATCAAATAGATAGTCTGTGTTAAAGTAAAAGTCAATAAAATTTTTAATCATTTGTATAAAAAAAAAAACGCTATACAAAATTTATAAAGACAAATCAAGATTACCATACAATAATAAAATTATTATAAAAATTGTTACTGTAAGGTAATTTTACAAGTATAATAATACCAATTATTATGCATAATTATATAACAATCTGTCACTATCGACAAGAACTTTTGTAAGGAATAGCTTATAAAAAATGTGGTACAATAGAATTCCGGCTTAAATAATCGATAAATGTGTATTTGGTGTCGGCAGGGTGACAAGTTTATCGAATTCGCTCGTCCTCCGCTGTGGAACTGTCCCATGCCCGAGACCGAAGAGGAGCATCAGCAGCACCACAGGGATCCACAGCCGGTAAAATAGATAGTTGTCCTCTTATTGTTTAAGTAGTGTCAGAATTTTGCCACCCCACCCTACCATAATATTTCTATTTTAGATCTAGAGGCTTGGATCTAAATCTTCCCACTAGCCCAATGAGAATTACGAGCGGTTAACCACTTGTTAGCTGTAGTTTGTCATCAGTTTAACGTGATGTTTGAAATACGTAGCTAGTGATTTTTTAAGTAACAAAATTAATCGTTCAATGCGACCACGTTCATAGTCAAATTCGTTACATTCAGATTTGAAGGCAATTAGTGCATTGATGGCTCGGTCACCGCCGCCGTCATTTACTACAATTATGTTTTTAATTTATAAAATAATTAGAGCAAATGTTGTTGAAGAGCACGTAAAATCTTCGGGCATACACATTACTACTGCACAGACTACAACGACTTTTACAGGTCCCAATTCTAAGTTTAGGTCCAAATTTGGACTAGACCGGCTTTCGGTATTAGAATGTTCAATGAACGGAACAAGTGCACTGAACGTATAGTGTTTACGATTCGATGGAATATACAAAACCACTGGTGGAAAAGCATATGTGTCTTAAACACGAAAGACCGGTAAATTAAAATTTCAATAATTTTATTTTAATCACTCAAACGCTTAATTTTGGAGATGTGTGCTAAAAAAAGATGTATAAAAAATGAGAGATTAATGTCTGGTAAGCACGAAAATTGTAATTTATATATATGTGCCAATTTAAAAATTTTGATATGATTCCACTATTTGACTGAAATTTTTTACAAACGACTGAGCAAAAGCGATAGTGAAAGGGTGAAACAATCGGGATTTACATTTGAAAAGAATATTTTTGTTTTATTTAAAATATCAAAAGTAATTTTATAGTTTTCGAATCTTTTCTTTAAAAATTAAAATTCAACCTTATCATCAAGTTTAGTTATACATGTGTAGTTAAATTTTTTTTAATCACAAAGCTTTAAAATTCTGATCTTGAAGGTGAGAAGAGTAATTTTCAAGGATTTTCAAAGTTAACTGAACTGTTAGAGAAATTAATAATTTCAGGTGCTACATATTCTAATTTGAGGCTCTGTGTAATTTTCTTTAACAATTGATATAGAACGTTGTGACTAGTAGACATCCATGAAAACTATTCTATACACCCATCCCGTGTTGCCTTACACGGTACGAAACATTAAAATCGGTGCTTAATTTTAACCATTCCTCAGTAACAAAACTAACACATACTTAGCACTTCAACGACCATATACGTCTTAAAGTGAATCGAAGTTCACCATTGTATATTTACTCAGACGGCGGTTATCAAGCCGAACCCAGTGCCCACTCCCAAGCCCGTGCCGAGGGTCGAGCCGTGGGACATCCCCGCCATACAGTGCGACGAGCCCGAAGACGGAGTGTTCTACGCGCAAATGGGTCCCACCGGAGGCAAACAAGGCTACTCGGCCATCACAGGTCTGTGAACTTACGACGATTTACGACGTATTGTATAAAGATGTGACTTGGAAGTTTGCTGTCCGAGTTTGGTTCGGAGTGTATTCAGTTTACAAATATGCTTACTAATTTATGTTCGCAATTCGTATGCGTAGACACACCTAAAATAAATATCAATCTGTTTTGAGTTTCCTTTTTAATCCCGATCTCGATCCTAGATCTCGTTTCGCTTTCGGTTCCAGTCGTGGTCTTGTTATGAGCATCGACCCGGTTTTGTTTGCTTCGTTATGAACCCGGTTCGGAGGCACACTTGTTGCCGGTTCCATCCCCGTCCTGATGCCACTTTCAGTTTTGTCTTGGACAAAATTAAAACATTACAATTTCTTTTAATACTACTTTTCGATGGCATTTAAAATAGAATTATGGTATACATGTGTGATTACCATAACACATTATTAACGTGTCTAATTTATATAAAACATGAAGGATGAAGCGGATGTAAAAAGCTATTCCGGAAGAAGTAGGCCGCGTGGCGCGCGTCTTACTTCACACACAAATCGTCTTTTTGTCAAATTTAAACGTGATCGGACTTCCGGCTTAAATTTACAGAGGACGTAAAGAAACGAACTTTCCTTCGCAATTGTATATTAGATACGTTACCAATGACAGTTAGACACCGTAAAACTTCCTATAAGGAACATATTTTTATTTTATAAATTTTACCCGTTTATTATCTGATATTACCATTCTGTTTTGATTAATTTTATAATTAACCGGGTCTCATTAATACAGAGATGTTTTGATTTTTCTGAAAATCGGAGGTTAACTTATTTATTTTTTGCTACTCAGGACACGTGGGATGGGGTATCTCATGGTACATCAACGGTCTACTGATTCCTGAAATCAATGTGGTGCGCGGTCGTAGATACACTTTTGTAGTTGAAGGAGGCTCCAACCCTGACGTACCGGCTCGTTACCATCCTTTCTATATCACTAATGATCCAGTGGGAGGATACCTTCACAAGACTGATACAGAAAAACAGGTAAAATTCTATTGTTGATATGTTTTTTGAATATTCTAAAACCTAATCTTCGAGGGTCTTTATTACCTGAAAATAAAAGTAAGCTGAGCTGAAACAGTTTAGAACTTATAATATAAGAAGTTTGTATAAAAGGGAAAGTTTTTATTTTCTTAGGAACCTGTAAATGTCCGATACTTTTGTTTATCTTGTAATGTGTTTCTTAATTATTTTTAGGTTGATAATATTCAAATTATTTTTTAATTGTTGTCTTGTAAACTTGGAAAATAAGTGGCAATAAATTTTCCAGAAATTTTTGAGAATAAGTTTAATATAAATTAAACTAAAAATAAAACAGGTGCACGTGTACATTCTTGTACCGAGTTTTTTAAATGAAGGAATATAAAATGTTCTAGGTTTTTTTCTATTGTTGTATGTTTCGTGTCATTAAATAAAATCTGAAATTGTCTTACAATGAGCAAATACGGACAACGATAGAGCTAAGTCTTGTGTTGCGATATACAAGTACATGGATATACGGACACCGAAGTCTCACAATAAGTGTTTCAATTTAACCTCTTGGATATGAAACTAAGTTTTAGTTGACGTCGTAAGTCGGTAATGTTGGAATGGAAACGGAATATCAAGTTTATTGCACGTTTACGAATACAATTTTACACATTTTGTTTAATGATTGCATTTTAATATCAGACGTACTAAATTCGTCTGGAGAAATTTATAAACATCGAATATATTTAATACTGTTGGAAAACCACATTATTTTAAAACATACTGTGTGCTTTGTAGGGTGTTGAGATCTACGCTGGAGTGCGTCGCACTCGCAGCGGTGAGCTTATCCCAACGGGGGTAGGTAGATTGTGCAATTGGATCCATGACTCTAACGAACCTGAAGCCGATGACTATCCTTCGTTCGGCGCCTTCCAACGTTCTCTTACCCTCGTCTGTGAGGAAGGCAATCCTGGCGTTATCACATGGACTCCAGACAAGAAAACCCCAGACACCGTATATTATCAGGTTACGAATCTGTTATTTAGAGGTTTAAGGCCTTCTTTCTTAATCTATATTCATACATATCTACTAAGCTTGTCTTTTATTTATTCTAACACTACAAAACACTTAATTTGAATGATCGTACTATGAGTATCGATACTGGCACTTTCCTTATTATTTTATTGTGTATATAATACTATTTTATCTGTTTTCTGTTTCAGCTTATCAAGACTTCATTATATGCTCTAAGGTTCACTAATAAAAACATTTTTCACAGCTTGGGTTTGATTGTATATACATTAGCGATAGGTTAAATGTAATATATTTTAACAAAGTACTTTATTGAGATGATCTGTTACAGTGTTTCACTCATCGTTATCTTGGTTGGAAAATAAACGTGCTGGACGAATGCGACGCGAGTGGCGAGGCGAGTGCTCCAGAGCCGCAAATCTTGCAACCCGATATGTCTCACGACCCACTCCTCAGTCAAGAATCTGTTCAGGTAGTCACTCGTGTCAAGCCTGACAATAATTTACTTTTAGATCAACGCACAAAGTTACAGAAAATAATTAATACCAAGGATAATGAGCAAGACAACTTTAGCAATGGTAGTCGACATCCACTAGGAAATGTTCATGAGCATGGCTCTCTTGCAGGTGAAGTAGGTAACAGCCCGCGACTGCCACACGCCACGAGTTCGGGCAATGCCCGTCCTACGGAGTACGAGGTACCTATATCTAAAATGCAGATGAAACAAGTTATAGAGGCCGTAGAAAGTTTAGAGAGCCAGCTCAAGAACGATCTTAAAAAACAACAGTCATTCGATAACACGCACGCTACGGGATTTAAAGGCTCATTTTTGCCTGAACGACCTGTCAGAGAGGATGAGGAATATTTTGTTGAACCAAGTCGACAACAGATTCCTTACATGTTGCCGCCAAATCAAAAACCTCTTACATTGCAAACTGTATTACGACCAAACGGGAAGCCCTTCCCGCCACGTCCATATCGTCGCCCCGGACCTCCCGAGATTAAATTACGTAGACCACAATATCAAAAGCCTGGTTTTCCTCTTCCGATGTCTGGGTCTCAAGGAGCATCTTCAACAAAGAAACATTCTTATAAGTTGTCTAATGGACGTATGCCTCAAGGAGCGAGTCGTCTACCTTTAGGACCTATGCCGCCGACGCCTATAAATTTATCTGCGCATCATTCTAAGCCTAATTTTGTAAAAGCCCCACCTAAAATCGTATCGAAATCTTCCGGTGGACTTCAGTCATCAAATATACTTGGAAAACCTACAATGGCGGGGAAAACTCAGACACTGACTCTTGGGAAATCAGATATTATTGGAAACCAAGTAGTAAAAGGACAAATTACATTGCCTTTTTCAAATGAACCGATTTCATTGCACAGTATCCCGCAATCTGTCGTAATTAAACCAGGACAAATAATACTTGGTAAGCCTGTAGAAAATCCACAACCACTCGATCCACAATTGATTCAAATAAAGCCTCAAGGGATTAGGGTACACCCAACTTCGCCTCCTGACTTACAACTATCGTCATCAACTAGTCGTATACACACGGAACCTGACATACGTTCTATTTTGAAAAAAGTCAATATGAAATCTTCGGACTTTATAAGAGAATCGACGGATACTTCTGCGACAGTAATACCTGCAGTCAATACAGGATTTAAACCAGATTCTATCGTGGTTGAAAGTGGATTTAAACCAATTATAAGAGAGCCACTTATGGCTGCTGAAGATAGAATTACTGACTTTGACGGGACTTCCAACCGTCGCGAAGATACTGATATACAGGAGGATTATGAAGAGGTTCCACAACATATTTCTAACCACGCATATCCCAATGAAAAACAAGCAGAAAAACAAACTGAATCATTTGAACCTATGTTTATTCCGTCACCACTAGATCATTCTCTATCGACTGGCGACAGGACGATTGAAATTTTTCCTAACGATAATGCAAAAGAACAGCGACCTCATCCAGTTTATAAAAAGACCGATAATAGGGCTAATGAACTGTTTTCCAAATTTAATATGGATAAAGATGTTCCAGATATGATAATGGAAGCAGATCGTGTAAATGCACATTATTTACCACCAGATCCCAAAACACCTGAACGAGCACAAAAAATTTCTGCGGCAGAAGCAACATATACTACTTACGATGGTAAAATTATATCAGCGGCTACTCTCACCAGTGTCCCTAATGGTGCTAAGAATAATACTAAACTATTTTCCTCAAAACTACCAACCAATACAGAATTGTTGTTAAAAACTCCACAATTTGGTCCTTTTAAAGGTGAAATACCATCTGTAATCGCCGAACAACTAGATAAACCGCCAAATGGAAATGATCAAAATAGAAAGGAACTTTTCAATACAAGGACTACTCACCTTAAATTGGTTAATTCTCTCCGTTCGGAAGACATCAGTATCGAAACTGGACTTAAAGAGGAGGCATCTGAGATTCACGAGACTAAAGTTGAGAATCCCGATAAAGAAGACCACAGCAATGGCGAGGACGAAGATTATGAATATGAGGAAGAGATCGAAGAAGAAAGGAAAAATCGAGCCAAAAGGGATATTAAAACCGCACAATTCGACAGGGCGACGTCCGTAGAAACTGTCACAAAGCCAGAAGCGAGAGAGATCAATAATCAGGTCAATTTTGATGATGATTATCTTAGTAATTCTTCATCTATTACGACGAAATCAAAAATAACTTCTATACTACTATTAACTATATGGTTGCGACGTTTTTGATTTGATACTAAAGTTATGATGTAATTAATTTATTTGATTAGTTCGTATTAGGCCTTGCCATTGATTGACATGCATTTCTAACGACTGCTAGTGTAAGTGACGCCCGTACGCCGTGTGCGGCCGCAAAGAACAATATATTATCTCGTGACTCTCCGGGGCGGACGCGGCTTTGGATTCATTTCTGTTACAAAAGTCGCTGGCGTGTCGTCAGTACACGAGACTCGAATGTTATACTCCGATAGATTTTAGTAATTTTGTAAATACCTTTCGATTAGATTAAATAGGATTCTCTTTAAATAAAGATGCCTTTTTATTTATTTCTCATATGTATTTGTATTTCACATGTGTACATACATGTACTATGATTTTAGAAATATAATATAACAATATAATCAACCGATCACAATTCATGTTAATTCGGATTTATTTACATTTTAATTAATTTTATTAAAAGAAAGTATTACAAAAAGCTAAAAGATATAAAGTTCATAGTTGTATTTGTAAGCTATTACGGTCTCTGAGGACAAACATATTGTCAAACTAGCTTTTGTACGCGGTTCCGCCCGCACGAACATAGAACGAATCTCTTTATCTTTTGTATCATGTTGTAGACCGCGGTAATGATACCGACCTCATTCTCATTTCAAATCCCAGCCTCGCCTATGATTTTGATCCTAGTCTCAACCTAGATTCCGATTCCGTTCAAATCATCTCAGAGGAACGTATAATCTGACAACGAAAACACGTACTGCCGCTGAATTACTTTATTATGAAACAAATTTGCTTAACTTAATCTCGATTCTGGTCCCGGTGGCGATTTTAGTCTCGAAGCGGTGTTGATCTTGGTCTTCCCTTGTACATTGCCGTTAACAATTATAATCAATCGATATTAAAAATAGAGTAATTTCTTCTATATTCAAGCGACCGAAGCCACGGGAAAAAGCCACTAAATGTTAAATATTATTCGAACTTACGCGTTGAAACAAACATACGAACCAACAAGTAGAAGAAAATGAAATAAATATACCTATTTGCATTGTTTAACTCTTCTCCCCATCCATATTTTTTTTTTTGGAAAAATCTTTAATGTACAAACGCACACACACATTTTACGATTTTTTTTATATATATACAGACCACGTTCCGCTCGCGGCTTAGCCCGCGCCGACTCCGCGTAGGCGGCTCCGCTTGTGTAGATAGAATGAACTCCTTCATCTTGTATATCGACTGACTACGATGTCAATCACGACCCTGATCGCTGTCCCGTTATTGCATCCAATGCCGGTCCTGTTGTCGATGCCCAATCGTGTCACATATCAATTCCAATCGATAAGCGGTCCCGCTTTTAATTCTGAACTAGATCTCGATTTAAGTAGATTCCGAATTTGAAATCCCGGCCCGCTCTCAATTCTGTTTTTATACCAATTTAGGTCTCGAAATTGATTTTAATTTTCGTCCTGTTTTCGATTGGTTCTCGTTCCTTGTCCCATTTGCAATTTCGTTTACGTTACCGGCCATAGTTCCAATTTGAACGAAGCCTGGGCAAATGCTAGTATCAAAATAAAATTTAGGCTATATTGCTTGGAGATAGTATAGCTTTTTGTGAGTGAAATAATATTTCGTATCTATAATAGCATAAACATGCAGATGAAGTCAAAGCGAAATATTAATAATCTATTTTATTTAGGGCGCTACTTATTCATGAAGTATCTATTAGAATCGGTTTAGTTGTTCCGTTCAATGGAATAAATGTGTGGACAACGTCACATTCGAACGTTAGTTTTCTTTTACAGAAATTTTCCCATTCGCGAATATAACATATCGTCAGTTTTATAGTAATTGAATGAATGGTTCAGGTACGCAAAAAAAAAATAAATAAAAAAAACATACTCATTTCTGTACATTATACAACCCCATTCTCGTTCACCTAATTAGGAAAGACGCATCTCACCACTTTTAATAAGAAACATTTATGTCGAATATATCAAAAAAATGTATTTGTTCCATAAAAAAAAAATATTAGAAATTCAAGGCCCTTTTACTCCGATAAATTGCAAATTTTAAAAATACTAGGTTAGTGTATTCCTTACATTATACTTGTTACCAAATCAAATTACAATTTTAGCGGGCTTATAGTGTCAGAGTTATTGGAAGCTTAAAAAAATTTCTAACGTTTTCGTTTAAATTAGTATTAATTGCGCTTTGCTGCCGCCGGCGGCCTCAGCAGCGACTGCACACTGGAAATTTTTTTGGTGAGGCGGGTGAAGTGCGCCACCGCCTTGTCGTGAGCGAACTGGGTGTCCACCAGGCGCAGGAGCGAGTCGCGACGCCCTCTGTGCGGGAGGTTTAAAAGGACTTTTAAAATAGGGAGGTTTTACAAAAAGACAATATAAACATAGCGTTAGCAGTTTTTGCTTATTGCATAACGAAAGAAAGTACAGTAATAAATATCTAGATCAAACGAACGTAGTGCAAAACATAAATCAGTTTGTCCGTTCAAATGAACTTAACTAATTCGACTTTTTATAGAGCTTTATTCCGTAATAGTTTTTTATCGGAGGAGCTTCCGCCTGTGGCTTCGCCCGCATATACAGAATGAACTACTTCATTTTATATATCGACCGATTAGAATGATCAATCATGATCCTGATTGCTATCCCAATCTTGATTCTTATCGCGCTCCCGTTCTCGATGCTAAATTGTATCAGTCTCGATTTTGAATTCGGTCTCATTTTAAGTGGGTCCCAATTCTGATCTCTTCTTGTTTCGATCCTGGTCACGAGATTTATTCTAATTTATTCTAAATTTAGTACCACGGTAGTATGTGATCTTGGTCTTGTTTTCCATTTTAGCTCCTCCCGGCCTCGGCTTGCGTTTCCGCTTCTCGCCCCATTTGCAATTTCGATTCCGTTATAAGTCACAGTTCCACTTTCGACGAAGCCGAGTATTAAAATAAAATTTTTGCTACTTTATTTAGGGATAGTGTTGCTTTCTATGAGTGAAAGAATTTTTAGAATCAGTAACAAAGATGCACATAAAGCCAAAGCGAAATGCTTATTATTTGTCTGCATTATTCAAGGAGTTTCTTATTGATGAAGAAATTCTTAGCATCGGTTTATTAGTTCGGTTAATAGTAAAAATACTACACTACAGATACGAATGCTAGTTTATTTTTTCAGAAATCTTACTATTCGTGAATGCAACATATCACCAGTTTCATAGTGATTTCATGAACGTTTTAAGCATGCAAAAAATGCAACAATGTATACTTATTTTTATACATTACACAACTCTGCTCCTCCAACCAAATTGTGCAAAATGCTTCTCACTGAAAGGCATGTCACATCATACACACACACCCACAACATAAAAACAAATGAATATATGTAGTTACTAAAGAAATAAGAAAATAATTATTGATTTTTCGCGGTTAATTTCACCAAGATTGGTCAAACCTTCCTTAAGTTGTAAAAGGACATATAGACAAACAGACAGACAAATAGTGGTAATTAATAATATAGACAGATAATAATTTGCTCTTACTGTACACCAATTTTCATTACAATAGATCAAACTGTTCTTAAGTTGAAAAGAACATACATACAAACAGACAGATCGGCAAACAGCCTACTATGTGCAGAAGCACCTGTTCTAACTGAACACCAATTTTATCACGATCGGTGAGACGGTTTTTGAGTTAGAAAAGAACAAAGAGAGACAAACAAAGAGGAACCTATAATTTGCACAATCATATAGGTTTTGACTCAACACCAATTTATATCAAGGTAGGTCAAGCCATTACTAAATTATAAAAGAACATCTAAAAAGACTAACAGACAGACATATAGTAACTTATCATTTGCGTAATCACGTTTTGATTCTATAAAAAATTTCATCAAGGTCGGTCAAGTTATTGTTAAATTATAAAAGAACACGTACAAAAATTAACAGACAGACAAACAGTATCCTATCATTTGCACAAGCACATATTTTGACTGTAAACCGATTTTCATCAAAATCGATTAAATATTTTGAAGTTATAAAAGAGGATGCAGATAGACAGACAATCTGATATATAGTAGAATTTGCGAAATCACGTCTTCTGGGTATACATAATTTTTTATCGAGATTGTTCTAACCGTTTTTAAGTTATAAAAGATCATACAGACAGATCGAGATACAGACGAACGAACAAACTGATAAACAGTTTTTTATCATATGCGTAAAAATAGGTTTTACTATACACCAATACACAGAACAAAACTTTAAGTTTGAAGTAAAAATTTGTTGTAAAAATCGTATAAAAATATTTCAAATAAATCACAATTTTATGAACTTCTCGTTTGAAAAACAGTTTTTTTTCCATAAGAACGACTAAGGAAATTAAGGATAACTTTTTTCAAATTAAAGTATATACAATCACGATGAAATGCAAAACTATAATAAAAAGAAACAACAGAATAAAAAATCGTGCTAGTTATATCCATAGATATTTATCCCCTAAAACTCTAAAGAATCGGAAATTTTGTAAGATCCGTTTTTTCCAAGTACGTCATAAATAAGTCCACCATAGCTCAGAACTAAATACCTGCTGAGTCCATCTAACGAAGTAACGATTTCATCTACTCGGGATGCCTTAGTTGAAACAAACAAGGTACCAATGAAAGTCCTGAAATCATCTATAGAGCACGCCATGCGTTTGACATCATATCCTTAACAAAATATTCTAGAGACCCTCGGTACACCACTTGCAGTTGCAGGAATTACAACAATCGCAAACACTACACCGACTTGGATGATAGCCATGATCATGTTGTTTGTGATTGATTACCGCCAATAACTTTTAGGAGTACTAAAACGCAGTCACATAATTTGTATAGTATCAAAATATGTGTTATTATAACCAATAGCAAGTGTTAATGTTATTAGCTATAATCTGCCAAACTACTAATGAATTGTCTCTACGACTAGTACGTGATTATGTTGTATCATCAGAGCCAGGTACACCATAACATTAACACACCCGGCACAGAGTGTCCTTGAGCGCGTTCCTTGTTGCTGTATTATGAAAGCACTGCTGGTATTTATCATGTTCCGATGACGTAATGTTTAGTCATGAAACGCCTAGACACTAATGGTGAGTGAGTTTGGGCGATTACAGCTGGAAATAGTAATACTTGCTACAGCTGTTCGATATGCCTCAACCTTTTCCAATCAATATTTAAATATTAGGTAAGGATTCGGGTGGGAAAAAGATACTAGGATCAATGATGGGTTTACATTTTTACTGTTACGTAGCTCCTTCAAATAATTGTATGGCGTGGATTAAACGTGACACCTGTCTACTTAATTTCATTAGAATCAATATAAAACTAAGATGTAAAATTGTGATGCATAGACGAATAGGAGAACAGACAGACGTATGGTTAAGAGGAAACTGGAAGGGTTGCATTTTATCCTTAATTACGGAATCTTTAAAACCAAAGACCTGACCGATAGATTAGCAATAATTAAGTCACATAAACAAGAGTCTGTAGTTCAGTCAATAAAGCAATAACTCAATAACGCAAAAAAATGAGTCTAAGTGCAAAATTATTGTATATAAAAATGTATTTAATCATTTTAAATACATTTTTTAGTAAATAATGATGCATAGAGCTTCATTATTATGTAATTAAAAATTTTAGGGTTTTATACAAGTTTTTATTTCTATTTTTCAATATTTAAAAGTACTTTGAAATTTTGAATTAAATTTATCCCTATTAAGAAAAAAATAATTTTTTTTCTTCATTCCATTGAAATCTGCATCAAAAAATCTGTTTAAATTATTTTACCTTGAATGAAAATAAATAATTATTATTGGACATCTGGCTCCAGGGACACTACTGACGCTCAGATATCGGGTGCAATTTCTCCACTCTACATCTTGACCCCTCAGACGTAGTTGGGTTGGCATGATTTGTTGGCTGCCGGTCAGTAGAGCGATCGTTCTACCGACATTGACAGTCATCTTCCACTTGTTCAGCCATTCGGGCAGTACGTCAAAGACTCGCTGAATCTTTCTCGCGTCTAAGTCGGCCCGTTGTGACTATACAAAGTAGACACTGTTATTAGCGTACAGAGCCAACATCACGTCGTCCTCCCAGTCTTCGAGATGACCGCGTAGCGTTGGTATATCATCTGTGTATGTTGTACACAAGCTGGGGGTTAAGCAGCTACCTTGCGGGACTCCTGCTCGCATCGGGCGGGGGCGGATAGTGCCTGATTGCAGTACTGACAGAGGTCATCGCAACGGCGATGACTTCTGTCAGTACTGGCGGCAGTGGGGTATCCGGTAGTTTATGGAGAAGGCCATTGTGCCACACCCTATCAAAGGCCTTCTCCATATCCAAGAGCACTGCCACTGTGTACCGTCCGCAGTTCTTCTCGGATACCAGTAGTGCAGTAGTGGTAGTGCAGTACTCTTATTAGTTGAAGCGTGGTTGAGTGGCCACTACGGAATCCGTATTGTTCCTGTCGCGGGGACAGGAATGGACGTAGTTTACGCTCTATGACACCTCTATTCCAGGTTTCGGGGAAGTAGCCGGTGAACAGTTGAACATCCGGTTTAAGGCCACCATCGCCCTTTTAGGGAGATGCTTCAGTGCCGCGATCGATATGCCATCTGGTCCAGGAGCTTTTTTTTAGGTAGATATAGTACGATCTTGGGTAGTTTCGCTGGGAATAGAAATAGATCCCCTGGAAGGGCTGTAGGTGGGATGGCCATGAATTTACGCACTCTTTCCTCTGCGTGAGCGTAATGATCTTGTAGCAGTGGGTAGGTGGACGGGGGGTTCGGGCTGAATTATTATTTCAAATAATCAACTATTATCTCTGTTCCAACTTGGGCGTTGTAATAAAAAATTTCTGCATGGTTGGCAGTCTGGCATATGGGTGTTGCGGCTCTGGTGAGCTGGTGATAGAGCTGGTTCAAGTTATTCGAGCTTTCACAAACCCGGTCGATTGTCACTTCCCATGCTGCACGACGGAAGTCTCTGATTGCCACGGATATCTCTCTAACGAGGTTGTTAAGTTCTTTCTTAAGTTTATGACAACGAGTGCGAGCCCATAGTTTGTGTAGCCTACGTTTCTCTTGTAGTCTCGCTTTGATGTACGAAGGCAGGTCCCCGCGACACGACGTCGATATAGGAAGGATGGCTGTAGCCATAGACTGAGCCCTCCTTATCTTATTAATCAGCTGATTGGTGACTGTATCCACGTCAGCAGCGGTTGCAAATGAGGATCCCAGATGCAGCGTTTCTACGGACGCCTGAAATGCCGCCTAGTCTGTACGCTGCCTCGTGGTTTACGGTGAAGTGCTGTGCCCCGATCCCTACAGGGATCGGGGCACAGCACAGGGATGGGATAGGACTAGATTAAGAGGATAGGGATAGAGATGACGACGATGATGATGTAGGAGACTTGATTGTTTTTTTATTTGTTCTTCTATTTAAACAATATATTATACAAGTTTTAAAGTTGAAGTTAAAGGAGGCTTGGCTACCTGATAGTTTTTGAATTAGAACTCAAAACGATTAAACGTTTTAGGTCTAAGCTAACGGTGAAATATTATGTTGTTTTTGTAGATTTAGTTTAGACACACCCAATCATAACTTCTGACGCCAGTGTATAAGTACACAAACTATATTTTTTATCTGATAAATGACAGAAATATTAACTAAGATTGGAAATATAACGCCATTTCTGTGACTATATCAAAAAATCAACCGACGAATAGGGTCAAAGGTTGTACAGTGACTGATAGTGATATAACAAACGTAGCTCTGTATCTAGAAATCATTTCGCCAGTGATCATCAGCAGCATCACACGAGCACGAGTTTGGTATTATTACGGCCTAACTTATACCAAATACCTAGCTCACCTTTGTCATTATATAACACTTCTCTAGATAAATTCTGATTCCAGTGATAAAGAGAAAACAATACAAAAAGTCTGAGGAGCGAGTGGTAAAAACTGATTTAGGTTGAAAATTCTTTGATCAATTCTCTACGTTCAGGATTTCCATCCATTGTTCACTCATTCGAAAGCGAAACGTTATCAATTCTGCTGTAATCATTTCTATCCCTTAATTCTCGAACTTCACAAATATCGATCGCTTATCGCGTATAAGTATTAAATCCGTATGACCCGCGTGCGAGGAGCACTCGAGCGGCGGCGGGCAGGGCCAGCCCCGCGCGGTCCACCGCGGCCGCCTCCGCGCCCGCCTCCACCAGCACCTCCGCTATCTTCGTGGCTGCGCCCTGCACGACTGAAGGCGCATTGCACTTAGATATATTAGAATATGTACACTTCGAAGCTTATATGTTTTTGAATTTATACTTTTATTTACACACCCATCAAACAATATTTTCTAATTTAAATATGGGTCATAACCTAATTATCGCAGAATTATGAATAAGAGAGGTTATGATTCTTGTTCTTCGTTGCGATTTAGTCTGTGTTCGTGCATTATACATGTACTGTTATAAATAACGATTCCTTATAGAGAATTCTCTTTTGGTTATGAGCTCAGACGTAACTCTCAAGTGGATTTGGATGATATAAAAAATATCTTTTTTAAGGTACGTATCGATAGATACGTACCTTTGGTAATGTTTAAAGAATATAAAAATACCTTAAACCACTTTTACTACAATTCATGTATATTTATTTAGCGATTTGCATGCATTTGATACAGTAATATGGATAAGGCAAAGTAATTGTTTAACTGAACGATGTGATTGCGTGATTCATTTTGAAGTGACAAAACTATTTTCGTAATTTATTTTAGTGGATTGCTATATGTACTAGATTTTTCACATGAAATAAACTGTTAGTTGCATAGGAAGATCTAACAAAGACCGGTGCTTTATCTTCAATGAAGGTAATTACGGTCTGATGCCGCAACATAAATTATGAATATGATTAATTAATGCTTAATCGTCACACGAAAACAGCAGAAATATATCATAAATCAAATAGCAATTACAGCACTATATGAGACGACGTAACGTAATTGATAAGCCTTTATGTTCAAAGAGTTTATAAATCATAAAGATCGTAAGCGCATGTCATAGAGCGGTTACCAGCTCTAAAGAGCGGTGTCCAGCCGTTGCTGTCGGTGGCGTGGACGTCGGCACCTCGGCTCAGGACGTGCTGCAGCATCTCCGGGCGCCCGCAGTCCACTGCGTAATGCACCACTTGCAGCCCATTCACGTCACCTGCCTGCAGTTTTCATACAATAAGCAAATCGAAGGACAGCGTGTATCATTCCATTATACGTTTCATAGCACTGATCGATCAGTCAGTTAGAAAAACCAAGGGTGATGAAAATTTCATCAGTTTTGAAATTAAAATAATGGAAATTGATATTTGGAGTACTCTTTTCAAATAATGTAAGCTAGGGGTTGAAAGTGTATATGCCAAAATAGGTTGGTTTTCAAGTTAGGATCATAATAACTAGTATTTGAGGTCTTTGAAATAAAGAAATACGTGTTAAAAAAAAATGTATTGGGGTTGGGTTAGTTTTCAAACAAGATTTGTTTCTATATTTTGCGTCCCATAGATATATACACAAATGATATACTAGATGTATCTGATCGGGAACATAATTGCGCTCGGAATCGAGAGTAAGATTGGAATTGAATGTCAGAACGAGACGCATCGGCATCGGTAACGGAACAGGTATTTAAATCGCGTGTAAGACAGGGATCGTGAGCATGATAAATACGGACATTATTTGATACAAAAGAAGAAATGATTCTCTACTTCTATACTTCAGATGAGTATAGAATCATTTCTTTCTTATTTTCGATTTTGAAATAATTTGTCAAATTATTACTCACATTTGACGAAAAAGACATTATTGCTTTGTAAATTTTATATATTATTTCCCATGCTCTGCAGTAAACCTTAATGTCGGCGCCGTATTCCAAGAGTAAGTCGACGATGGGCATGTGGCCGTAAAAGACGGCCTGGTGCAGGGGCGTTTGTTCGGTCATGCTGCGTTGGTTCACGTCGGCTCCGGCGTCCAGGAGAAATCGAACCATGTCGGTGTCGCCTATAATTTAAAGCGAGAGCATTGATCAAACGTAAATATGTACATTAAAGAAAATTGTAATAATATAGTGATAGAATATTATACAAATCGTGAGTATTGATACTGCGTATCACAGTATCAATGGTAAAATAAAAAATTGCCATTGCCATAGATGATAAATAAAAAAATCAATGGTAAAAATAACGGATGTAAAATTTCCATGAGATCAATAACTTCTGTCTCATTTTTCATGCGCCAGCTAACTTTGTTCAACATGATAATTTATAAATGCATACATGCAATTCCGCGAATGCATTACAATAATGCTTCTTCAACGTGATCGTAAAACTAAGAGTTAATGAGCATAATGCATATTCATTGGGATAGAGAATGCGGATCGGTTCCTAAACATGAAATACTTTGTACTATTCCATGTTTAGCGTTATTACGATTTAAGATTTAGACAAGAAAATGAACAATTATTAAAATGTTCATTACGATTCTCATTTAATTATAATAAAAAGTACATGTTATATAATCATTAAACACTGCGTGTTGGAACAGTTAATGTAAACCTAATGGTTCAATGGTAGTATTACGCTATACAAACATACGAGTGAACTGGTTTGATTGCCGAGTTTTGAGTGGACAATCAGAGAGTTTCTTTTTAATTGATGCTATGAGGCCAGCGGTTTGAAAAAAGCACTCTTCAAAACTTTATATGTGCGCGCTGTAAGACTCAAGAGTACTGCAAAGTGTATGCACAGTATTCGCCACTATTTCCTTTCACCGTTTAGGTCGATGGCGTGATGTTAAGATGTATAATATGGTACGGAAGCTAAATTTCTACATCAATTTTTTATTTTTAAAAGGGGTTGGCGATTTTTCGACCCCCTCTCCTTCCCTTGGCGAAATTTCGTGAGATCTGTCTTGAGACTGCCCCCTTCATTAACGTGATCATAACGTGATTGTTTTTATATGAGTACTTTTAGAGTAAATACGCTAATCTGTACTTGATTGCGTTGGATTTATTTAAAGAAACACAATTTCTTAATTTTTATTAGTGACTCACTACTTGAACCAACATGTTCATGAGATTCTCAGTAAAATCATCTGCTACTCGTTAATTTGGCCACTCGAAACTATTGGTTGCACACAGAAACTCAGTAGCTCGATAAATGTTATTGTGTAGAATTTAGTCACATTTTATTGGAAAAACATGTTTTATGCAATTTTTGTACTGTTTTAAGAGGAAAAAAAAAATTTCGCCACATTCAATTCGAAAAAGCGCCTCAAGTATTTAATGAACGCTCCCTATGTATTATTTACATAAAACAGACACCAAAATAGCTACTTTCAAAATTTTTGTGTTTGTTTGAGCAAGCATTATTCAAAAACTAATGAACCGATTTGGACAAAACTTTTATGAAAGTTTTAAGAGTGTTTTATAAATAGTTATCTACTGCTTAACTTAGGACACAATTTATCACGCTACATTACTTAAAAAATAGACAGACAGCAAATGTTTATCTCACTTTAATGTGAAGTACCTATTAAATAGATTTGGACAAATGGTACCTACTTACTGAAACGGAATCCTATTTGGCTCACATGTATATCTACTGTTTCATTACACGTGTGCTTTAGTACGTCTGATCGTCTAGTCAATTAATTAAGTAAAATTATGTACCGCGAAACAGTCTGCCTTTGGATCGGGAACAGAAGTTCGACTCTCCCAGGGTTCACGATCTAAATCTAGGTTTTATTGGATTGTCCTGAAATTCCACGGATGATGCTTTGGTTTCACGTGCTTTTCACGTTCTAGGAAAAGTAGAGCTGTTTGTTTTCTACCCGCGTTTACAGCGTCAGGGTGTTTCCTTAATCGTTCGGTATGTTGTACCGATATAAATCAGCCGCAGCGAGACCGTTAGGAAATTAGAGCGACCGTAGTCTAGGTCTCTGTTTCATTTTAAGTTTGGAATTGAGACGACACATTTCTGCACGACCATGTAAATTGCATTGTTCAGCGCAATAGAGGTCCCCAAACTGAAAGATATAACAATTGAATATTTATGTGTTTAATATCAATTATAAAGACAGAAAACAATTAATTTTCTAAGTTTTCTAAAGTTTTGCACACAGTGAAAATTTTTATATAAAATAAAGTCGTATATTTGATACTTTTCAAGCTTCGCAAACTCAGAATAAACATCTTTAACACTAGGCCTACCAACAAAGAAGCTCAGTGTGAGACTATCGATATAATAGTCAAATGAAACATTATATCATCAAAGTCTCGGTTGGTATTACGAGTAACTCAGGTCTCAAATGAGACAAATAATATCAATTGAAATTTCTATCTCAATAAATCATTCAAGCCTACAATTGAATTTCCTATGTGCGCTGGAGCACTTTGATTCGTTCATACACGTATGAAAAGGCTAATTAAATAAATTTATTCACATAAATAATCTTCAAGTAAATTACACCTTAAAATTAAAATGTGACAGGCAAATAACACATTTTACATAATGCACAGTGAAATAAAATAATATAAAATAAAGTTATATTAAAGAAAAGAAATAAAATAAAATTAAATGTACGCAGTAAAATACTATAGTTAAGCACCTAAAATATACTATCGTTATCGTGTTGTGCAAGATTTCATAAATACTGGAAATTTTGCACAACCGTATTTATTTTAGCAAATTTTTTATTACGTTACTTTAACACAATGTTTGATTTTTGTGTACAAGAACCATCTATAGAGATAGGAGTTTAATTTGCAATGAAGCTTGGAGTTTGAGCTGATCTCCTTGCAGATGGAGCCCCGGTTGGGGAGCCATGTAACCGTCAATGAACAGTTCTGATGCGTACCAGACCTGCTCATCTACCTCCGGGACTTTTGAATATGACGTCACCGAGATAGATCAAATGCAAAAAGGGAAATTTAATACATCGGTTAATGAACTTTATCTCAAACTTAGGGACAGCTCCCGCAAGCCAGTGCTCATTCAGGCTAATGAACTGCTAGTCTGATAAATAATTATTTATTAGGAAATCTGTGAATAGGAAAAACAGTATAAGATTAAATATAAATAGTGGGGGCTGTCCTGTTTAGCCACCCTGCGTGACCTCTTCGCTGGGCTGCAGAATGTTCTTTCACTTAGCAGCTCGCATGTTTCGATTCTTCTGCATTCTTCTGGAGGTCAGCATCGATTACAGCTTCCGGGGTGAGGCCCGACCTCGTCCTTCGTGGTTCAAGAATCAACTCGCCTTTCGCGTCTCCCAAAAACGACCGCCATGCCGCGCGCCCGGCTCGGCGTCGGCGCATCCTACTACGCCCGGCTGTATTGTTTTCCCTTCAATTGTGTTTGTAGGGAGAAATGCACCTTTCTCTCTTTTTTTTTGCTTAGCAAACGTGTGCACATTGCCATTTGTAACATTCATTTAAAATCTCATATACACGAAACTTACTTAAACTTACAAAATAAATATATAAAAATTATTATCCCAATTCACGTCACGAATTGAAATAATCAATTTTTATAAAATATATAAAATCAAATCACGTACCAATGAATATCAACTAATCAATCAAAAAAATCAACCATTAACCTAAACAGTCAAATAAAATGATAACTCATATCTCATCTAATTAATTATAAATAAATCTATCATAAACTCATTTCAAGCCAATTAAATCATCGATACTTCACCTAATCATCTAAATCAAAGTATAAAATATCACACCTAAATCAATTCATAAGGTCAATTATAATAATATCCAATAATACAACTCATGATACTAATCACAAATTGTCCCTATATCGTGATATGAACAAAATATGATAACACAGTACGTGCAGTGAAATATATATAAATTTATAATAAAATCTCAAATTTAATATTTTCAGACATTTCTTATAGCATAAGATGTACTATGTACGTTCCTTTTCTATTTTTTTTCCTTGCGAATGGTCAAGCGTGCCTTTAAACAAAGACACAATGGTGAACCGAAATTCGTTTTTCTTATGATTTTTTTATTTACTTTTTTTATGTACTTATATAAAAACGCGTTAGTCGAAATAAAGAAGTCCGAAACAAAAAACTGATTTTTTGTTATTATTATTTCCAATGGCACAAACTCATCTAGAGAAAAGACTTACGTGGCGTTCCTATGACCACAAAATATATTTTAGTATTTTTATTTGTAGGCCTAAAAATCCGTTACACTACCCATAAATTTTTTGACAGTGCGAATGTCATAGAAAATGTGAAGGCGTTATTCATATTTTTAATGCATTTTGATTGGTTAGAAAGTACCATATTGTCATAAATCTCGTTTGTTTACATCCGACGTGCCAAGTTCACATTTTTTCCAAATGGTTTATAGTTTTGTTTATATACGGAAAATTTGCGAGACCACTCACCGGGGACATATTTCAGAATTTGAGCGGTGACGACTTAGTTTTCTGTTGGTGCTTTCACGAGTTATGTGTGATCAATTAAAAGTGTTAAAGCATTCCCGTAGTGTTTTTCTGTATTGAAATGTTATGAACCCCTCGATTTTCTGCGTATTCACTTTTCATTTTTTCAATCCTCGAACTTTCGATGGGGTTGTTTAGTAACGATCTGTGTTATATTGTATTGTGTGAGGTGTTAATTCGCGGAAATCCATAGTAGACGCTTGCCTGCAACATGCATTAACATGCAGCATGCAACCCACCGCTGACCCTCGAATCTGCCTCTCCACTACGAATCTCTATCCAAAGGATTGAATATTGATTCGAGAGGATTGACAGATATCGAACACCTAAGCAAGTGTTAATTTTATTTTTTATAAGTATCTTAGTCCGCTAATCGTTAGATTATGCTTAGGTTTTCGATATCTGTCAATCCTCTCGAATCAATATTCATATATATATGTAGGTATATCATAGTAGCTGAGCTAGGTGTAGGTGGTGTGTGAGGCATTCGACCTCCCTCCTCAGTCTCGACCGTGCGCTACAGTTTATATATATATGATATATCCACTGCGATGATATTAGTGGATCAGTCACTCTGGTAGTTAATGAGACCTGCTTAGGACAGACTTTTCGGAAAGATGGATTAAACTTCATAATGGAGGTTAAATAAAGAATCCAACGTCGTTGTGTATCAATTGTTAACTACGCAGAATCTTCGAATATAAGTTTCTTTGTTTTTTATTTGAGCAAAGGTAACAACAAAACTAACAAAGAGGTCTCCACTCGTAGTCCGATAAGGTTTGAAACCCACCGTCATTTTCAGGTGGGTCAAACATATTTATCGCGGAAACTTGTAAGAAAGAAAAAGAAACTATCAACAACGACTGAACAAAGCAAACTTATTTCAAAAAAGAATTACCACCATTGCTAAGTCATTATGTAATATTAGTAGATTCTGATGGTACTAATTATAGTAATGGTTATAAATACTATAGTAACATATGCCTAAACTAGGAAATACACCGTGGCGTATAATTGAACGTATTTCCTGACGCATTTCTAAATTTTTGAAAGCAAAATACTTAGGTAAATTGATATTTTTTTAAAACAAACTAATTTACAATCACTAAAAGTGATCGTTTGTGATAAAAGTAAATGTGGCCATTAAGAATTTGCCTATGCTAATAATTCACACAGTAGACTAGGGTACCTTTTCTAACAGCTGTAGCTAAAGCAGTTAAGCCGTTGGAGGAATTTACAACCCTGGTTAGCTCGGGCCGTATCTCCAGCATCTGCTGCACCTGTAGTATATACAATAAAGAAGAGTCAAAATATATAATGTGATTAGTATTTTTTCAAGTTGTTTTAAACTATGCTTTTATGTTTTGAAGAAGCTTTCTACTCTATAAACCAAACTAAATTAAGAAGTTAAACATTCTTTAAAATAATGTACATACAATTAAGTAAATTGAAATACTTTTTTTAATCCTTGAGGATTTTTACAGTAATTACGTAAAATATAGTGAAATCGATGGAAATATTGTGTTCTTCTTGTAGGTATCGGAGAATGTTGCCACTGGTAAGGATCTCAGATCGCTGCCGACCGTCGGAAGAAGTGAAATGAAAAGAAAAACAGAATAACAATTAAAAGAATTGATCAAAGTAAATTTCTCGTGTTTCAACACCATCACAGTATTTGCCATCATATTACTTCGAAAATTACGAAACTAACGTTAGGTTTTTGGAACAAAGTTCCTTATTGCACGTTACGCGCTAGGTGGATGGACCTCCCATCCGCGTGTTGCTCACACGGTAAAAAGTGTAACCTCAAGGAAAAATGCTAACTGCTGTATAGTGTAGCAGGTGGGTATGCAGGCTTAGTGTATACCTCTCTATCTCTCTGTTTCTCTCTCTCTTTTCCAAAAACCCACTGCTCCTTAGTGGATACTTCTCGATCTCTCTGTCTCCGTCTCTATTTATTTATAATTTATTATTTTTTACTATTTATTCATTTATATTATTATTTCAATTAAAAAAGTAATTACTTTCAAATGTTTTAATGTATTTCATTGTTATTATTCAATTCATAAAATATATTTATATATGGTGAAAGAAACTTAATTCCAACCGGATGTCCCAAAGACACCTCATAAGTTTTTTATCCTCCGATTCCGAAGATCTCTCTCCCACAAACTTATTAGAAGGTCGAGAGTATTGGATCCAAGTACGTTATCGTACGCATGTCGATTGAAGTTATTAATGAGCGTCGTTGTCAACGCGCTGACAAGTTAACACATGCGACTGAAGGTGCAAAGTACCAGGTGAGGTGCGGAGAAAGTGCTTTTATGTCAATTGAATCAAAAACTCTTTAATTAGTTAATTAGCTTGTGTCCAGATGTACAACCCTCTGATAAAATAAAAACTTACCGACCTCTTAGGCCACCAGCGTTCATTGGTCAAATGTGTCATGTCACTTTAAAACGCTTGGAACATATATATATATATATATATATACATACAACAGCGTTTTTCTTATGATAAGGTCAATTACCCCCCACAAATGTATGAAGTAATCAAATTCTTTGTAGACCAATGCCAAAGAGAAAACAAGGTCACAATTGTTTAACTTCATGACAAATTAATTGTTAAAAAAAGTTAAATACATACATTGAGTTTTTACAAGTGGCTCTTCTTTAAAACAAAAAAATCAAATTTACAAAAAAAAATGTGAGTAACAAGCAGACTTAGATTACTGACTTGCTTTAGGTATCCGCAGCGTACAGCCATACAGAAACAGCCAGCCGACGCGCCGGCATATTCCGTACTCGTCCAGGTCTCCTCTGACCAGGAGCTTTCCAGCCAGGACTTGTGGTTACCTAGAGTTATAACAGTATGCAACTGCGATAATTACAAAATTTAATAATTCTGTATTTTTTATTCTACCTTTAACGTCGAGCAACTTTGTTACGTCATAGGCTTCTTTTACGAGAGTATCATTACGTTTGTAATTTATTTTAATAAGTTCCCTGATCGGTGTCAAATCGTCTTCATAAATTTCGGAATTTTTGTTTTGTAGTGCGTCTATTTTAGCATGTGTCTCAGATATTGTTAGCTTTTCGGCTTTCGGTGTACCAAAACACGAAAGAGACTGAAATATTTTATACACATTGTCTTCGTCACCGTAATGCTCTAGAACAAGTTCCCGCAGCTTAGACACTGAAGTAGTCTTGAGTATCACTTGAACACGAAATTTATACGGATGCGTCGGAGCGAGATTTTCAATAAGTTTAGTCGTCATTCCGCCACTGGAATAAACATTTTTTCTTAATAATAGTATGCGTATTTTGATTACTCTAATTCTATGATTATTCTTTAGATCTATTCTCTATCGAACTGCTTATACAAGTCCTAAATTAAATAATTTATATCTGAACAAATATATTAAATTGTACTGGTACCACCGGTACTCGTTAATGGCTATCGACTTGGGGATTCTCTGCCGTACGGGCGTGGGTGTTGAAGGCGTCCCGCTCCAGGCGTTTACCCGGCATCGCCAAGAGTTGCGATGATCCTTTTTTGAGATCCTTTTTTGCCCCCGCCAATGTGGATATCTCGACGTGTAGACGCCGGTTAGCGTTCCATTCTTGAGGCAGCCTTAGCCCGCAATATTTTTGCCAAGACACAGTTGCCTGGACCGCCTAACGCTGAGGTTTCATCACAGATAAAAGTCTATACAGTTGAGAAGTGAACCTAGCTCAATGTTCGAAATCAAGTACTTTAATCTCTTTGTACAACAGTAATCATCCTTATCAGCTCTCCATACAAAGAGGCCGTGTCGAATCTGTTTGAAGATTTAATTGTGAACATTTGATTATATATATTATATTGAAACATGATATATCTTATATTTGAATAAATTTGATCATATACTTTATATCGGCACTTGTTATCGGGTGGCGCCCATTAATTGTTATTATGTGTACAAACAAAACTAAATAAAACAAAAATATTTAACTATTTATTGTCTGTTTATAAAACGGTGTACAGACAATCCGAGACAAACCGAGGAGAAACAAATATTTGTGTTTTAAACCATAATAAGTTTTATCGATGTACTAAATTTAAAATGATTTTGCGATTTCATTTTTGATTTATTTCCAATAAATTATCACGTTTTAAAGAGTTTTTTTTTATGCAGCAACTATAAAAATATTATAAATTTATAATACCCTATATGTAGCCAAGTACGATGTTTTATTTCAAAGACACCCTTGACAAACAGACAGACAGATACATATCTAATCCTGTCTCAATCTAATCCCGATTTCTGTTTTGCTCCTGATTTCGATTCCGGTTTCTATTTTGCTTCAATTGTAATTAATGTAGAGTTTTATTCACACAGAAACCCTAAAAATTGTCGCTATTAAAAGTACCCTAAATGTAGCCCAGTAATACCCCGGACGAACAGATAGACAGACAGATATAAAAGGTTACTTTCTTTCGTACAAACTTTGTCCTGACAGTAACGAATACAATAAAAAAGAATTATTCAATTCGATAAAGTCGTTTTCAAGTTTATTTATTCCGTTATTTGGGTTTACTAAAAGTGATACACGAAAATTTCTAATATAAAAAGTTTACATAGATAAATGTGTGCATATCACCAACATCTTGAACCACGGAGAATTATTATACATATATAAGAAAAAAATACATACAGAAAAAAATGGAATAGCATTCAGAAATGTTCAGTTTAAAGTTTTAAAAATATTTTTTTCTGAAGGATCCAATAGTCGATGCGATGATATGTCGATGGTGTTAAAATGTGTATTGTCAGTAATTACGAGGCGGTGCATCGGAGACCGCGTGCCAGTCACAGCACGGCAGCGGTTAACAGCAAACAGCTGGTGCAGCCGAGCTTCTCTTTGCTCGGCTCGGTGAGGACACGACAGCTCAACATGCCAGTCATATTGATTGTAACACAAAACATACAACATCATATCGTCGAGCTGTAGACGTCTGGATATTAAGTCAATATATTATATTTCTCCAGTAAGTACACTGAGAAAAAATTGGGTTAAGAAATCGACAATAAAAGTTTTGTCAACATTTTATTGTTGCTATAACGATGCTTACGTACCAGAGCGAGTTTTCTGCCTGCAACAAAACTTTTATTGTCAAATGTTTTATTGTTCTAGGAAATACAGGAAATAACTTTTGTGACAATGTTTAAAATGCTTTGATGAAGCGACGACGTAATTTTATCAGCATATCAATGTATAATTTCTTCTTTTAACAATTTTATGTAAAAAAAAATAATTAAAATTGACAAAACGACAAAGTAATTTGCTGAAAATGACAATTAGTATATAATGTGAGGGTGCAGGCTCGGCGCAGGGGCAACCGCGCCCTCGTTAGTCCGTGGACGTTTGTTGAGCTCGAACGCGTTCCTTCATATTTTTTATTCCAAGTGTTTAAATGTTTAATTAAATAAGGATGTTACAGGTTTTGTCGAAGCAAAGATATAGGCGTTTTGTGACATTTTTAAAGTTCATATGCTATGTTATATGTTTTAAATTTTGTGTTTGTTTTCTATATTGAGAAAACTTAATATAATCACAAGTTAACAAAGTGTTTTACGTGAATGCAACACTTCCCGTATCAAATGTCGCGTCACTACAAGCATTGCTACCACCATTAACCTTTTGTCTGCACATTTCTCGCTGATGAGACAAATTTCATGTATTTTACGCCTAAGCGCATCTAGTGAATGAGTTTTCAAAAATAAATTACTGATCAAACTCAGTCAATACTTCGAGCTTGTGAAAATATACACTTCTTAAACTGCAATTTGTGTACAGTTTACTAGAACTATATGTATAGGTATAGGTATATTCATGTATCCATATTATTGATGTCTGTAGGTGTAAGTGTTTTAATTTCTGAATTCGAGCCTTTATAATTTTTCCTTCTATCATTACATATTCTCGGATGCATTAATCTCAAGTTCATTTTCTATCTCAAATATTTTAATTGTTTTATTGCATATTTTTAATATCGTTTTCAATTTCTTTATATATCTCAAAAATTCTTATACTCTATAAAGTAAACAATTTCTTTCATTTTAATATGATCCATGTTTAATATGCATTCTTAGTCATTAATATTATATAGAATTAGTAATTAATTATTGAGTACTTAGACATTAAAAAATTTGATGTTATATTTACAAAATTTGCTACAATTTGTTGATTATTTTTCAATTTCAGGCAAGCTAATTTGTCGTGTACCAGCTATAATAATAAACATAAACATTAGTGAAATTCTAAACAATTAATACATTTTCTTTACTTTAACTAGAAGGTAAGGTAATATATATTATATACCAGGCAAAAATTTTAAATAGCCTTTTTACCCTTTAAGTTCTTTCTTACCTCAATCTTTTTTTTTATGTGAAATTTCAATAAATGTCTAAAAATTACCTATAGTATTTTCGTAACTTGGTTTTAACCCAGTGATTTACTTTCTTGCAGTTAGTATACCAGTGATTTATGTAATCTGTCTTTACTATTATGATATCGCAAAAATTCTTGTAAACAAGTTTGGGGACTGGTAACTGGATGTGTACTTACGCCTTTGTCTATAATTCTCCGGACTTTTATTTTTTAGGCGTATATTTTTATAAAGTATGTCATGATTGTCAAAACTTTTATATTTTCTTGATAATGTACTATTAAGGTATTGATATTTCTCACAGCCTAATATACTTGCACTTCTCTAGTGGTCCTAAAACAATACGTAATAAATAAAACAATGCGCCTGCGAGGAACATCAAGACCTTCATTGTGTACCATCAAGATAAAGGTTAAGATTGGCAGTGTAACTATTCTGAGGTATTACTATAGGCACAAAGTACATTCGCTACCAGAACTAAGGAAGATAAATTCAGAGACAACTTACATTTGATTTTATATCAAAAAAACTTTGGTTACAAAGATACAATCTATTATTGTGATAGAAATAATGTGACGTTGTTACTAAAATTATTTACTTAGACTGCTAATTATTTACTCAATACTACCACTCTAGCATAGTCTACAACCCGGTAGTTGTAGACTATGCTAGAGTGTACATTGACGAAACAAAAATTGACATTAAAAACCTAGCGCTTGAGACTATGCGCTATAAATGGCTCGCTAGTAGCAAAGTTTTCTTGACATCGTAGCTATAATTTTTTCTCAGTGTACAACTAATTTAATAATTTACTTAACCCATATATTCGAGGCCTTAGATAATAATATCTAAACCGATACTATATTTTAAATAATAGTTGGTCATGAAAAGTATCTTGTATCTATGAATTAGTAATACAACAACTTGTTATTTTATTCAGTTTTTTTTTAACTCTAAACTCTATTCCTGTACATTTTGTCAAAGAAGTTTCACTTCACGTCGTGTGTCAAAACACACTGTTTTTTTATTATCAACGAACAATTAAACAAACAACAGTAAACAACCAAATCCCGCCGAACAACTAAATCAACGCTAAGAATTATATTCTTAATTAGAGACACCTTGAGTAAAATAGACCATTAACGTTTTGCTTTGCCTTCACGTACATATTTGTGTTATTATAGTCTAAATTTTTTTTCAGTCACAGACAGAAACACTAGCCCCGAGTAATATAACATAAATTTTATTTTGATAATAGGATTAGCCCCGGATTCGTCTAAATTGGAAGTGTGACCGGTAACGGAATCGAAATTACACATGGGACAAAAAGGAAAATCGAGATCCGAGACCGGGAGGGCTTGAAATCGAGAACGAGGACAAAATTCTGTTTACCGGTAGGTTTAAAATTAGTATCAAGATCGTGGCCAGAATCGGAATGAGAAGAAATTAGAACTGAGAGTAGGACCGGGACCTAAAGTGGGAGGAGAATCAGAATTTAATGAACAGTGATACAAATTGGCATCGAGAATAGTACCTGGATGGGAATGAGAAGATATTAGAATTGAGATCGGGACCGAGATCTAAAACGGGAGGAGAATCAGAAATTAATTGAAAGCAATACAAATTAGCATCGAGATAAGGACCTGAATCGGAATGAGAAAAGATTAGAATTAAGAGAGGGACCGAGATCTAAAGCGGGAAGAAAATCAGAATCGAATGGAGAGTGATACAAATTGGTATAGAGATAAGGACCTGGATCGGAATGAGAAAATATTAGAATTGGGGGAAGAACCGGGATCTAAAGCGGGAGGAAAATCAGAATTTAATGGAGAATGATAGAAATTGCCATCGAGAATAAGACGTGGATCGGAATCGAGAACTGGTTAGCGACCAGGATCATGATTAATGGTCATAATCGGTCGATATATATATATATATATATATATATATATATATATATATTCCTTCAATATATATTGAAGGAATTTATTCCTTCCTCGCGGAAGGAGTCGCGGGCGAAAATTAGTCAAGAAATAAAATTACACCGGAGTTTTTTACAAAATTAGATTTTAAAAAGCGTTTGTGATATTTTATCTGGAACGACGTTATATTGGATTTTGCGACTCACACCGCTGTCACGCGTGGAACGCGACAGCGTGCACTAAAACAAGAGCTTAACTTTCAACGAGCAAAGTAGATTTTACAGGATAACCTGAAAAGAAACGGGAACACGGCATGTTTGCAAAATGCCATGTAGCGGGATGTATATGTGTTCAGCTGCACAATACATTATATTTACGTAACAGGGATTAATAATGGCTACCACAGTTATACTTTAAATCATTTTATTTTTAAATGTGTGGGTATTATATAATTTGGAAAGCAACGAAGAGTTGTACAGCATCACATTTATTACTTAAAATTATTCTGATTCGCTGTTTCATTTCTTTTATGAAATGAATTAATGGTTATTTATTAAAGTACCAAATACGAATTTGTCTTTAAAATCAATTTGAATATTTATATATTAATATTAGCCCAGAAAATAACAAATCTTCCTTGGTCCTTGGGCGTCTTGTTGTATGTCGAGTCGTCTAACCTGCACTCCGTATGGAACAGTTGACATTCAGGCTCAAGGTTACATAAATGTTGATTGACGTGATGAGAGCTGAGCCACGATTTCAAATTAGTTAGATGGAAATTTGCCGCATCCGCCACCCCGCGCTCAAAAGGAGACGTCCATAAAGCTGGCATTGGCAATGTAGCGGAATCAAATTTGATATAGGTAGAAATTTCATCCTTTTGCTACCGTTTATTTGTTACAGTAAAAATAATTTTGCTATGTCAACCATTTTAGAAAAAGACATAGGTACATTTAAGTGTAATAAAATGCCATAAAACAAATAGATCCATTGAAGGTCCAATTTCTAATCGCAAATCCCGCGTGTTTATAAATATTAACGATGTCTACAGTTTATCGGTGTATCTTTTCAGGCACAGCTGTGGAGTTATGCAGTAGGACACGTAGCGATCATTAATCATAAGAATCACATCCGCCGCTTAAGAAAATTGTTTTTAAAAAAGTAGGAAATGCCAGATCATTTTGTTTGTATATTTAGTCAAGTCGCCAAGTTCAAAATCGTGTTACTTATTGACAAAAGTCCTAAAAATATGTGCGATAGCTCATTGGATTCGGAATGACGTCTAGAAAAATGTATACGAAGAATTACTGCACTATTAAAATTACAAAAATTATAAACAAATCAAGATGAAAAAAAGGTATTTCGTTTTTTGGCAATTATTAAAAAATAATTAACATTTAAGAAATTTAAAAAAAAATCTCGTAAAGAAGAGAAAATTTCCTTAAAAAGACTACTATCACCTTCATTATATATATTTTAATTTACTGCTGAAAATAGGGCTCCGCGCGGCCGATTCAGCATAGCGGCGCTACCGTTTAACAGAGTCTATCACACAAATAATTTTTTTTATTGGATTAAATATTAACATTAAAATTTAAAGAAAATATGGTGTCATCAGAACACTTCAAAGAATATTTCAATTCAAACCATTTTTCGTGGACTTTTATTTTTACATAAGACGGTATTGACGTTTAAATTATTGGTCAATAAATTTTTGGCTTCTCGGAGCTCTGCTCTGCTTATATATATATATATATATATATATATATATATATATATATATATATATACTTAACAAGACAACATTATAAAAGTATTTTAAATTTGTGTATTTTGTTTATTATAATTGTTTTATGTTATCAAAAAAATTAAAATTCTCAATAACGTCAAATTTTTTTTAAACAAATGTTTAGTTATGACCATTTTTGCATAGAGGCTTTAACCAATACGAAAAAAAATGTACACGGCATTTGTTAATAAATTGTTCATGTACAAAGGGACTAGTCTAATATTGTGAATTTTTTTTTTCTATGTTGTTGTCATGGTAAAATAATGATTTTATATAAAAAAAATTAAGAAAATATTTTTAATGATAAGAAAACAAGAAATATTTTAAGGAAATATTTTTTTTACGCAAGGATTACTTGGTTATACAGGCGTATAAGTATAGGAGGCATTTGAAAAGCAGGTCATCTATCTTTAGTCTACACTCTTACCCTTTCAAATCACAAACATTTTATTCAAAAACTACATGACGTATATTATTGAAATTAATACTATAGGTGTCTTGTATAAGCTTCTACTTAGTTTATTAATTAAAAAAAAATTCTAGGGGAGGATGTAACAGAAGCTGAAAAAAATTTCTTTCAGCAAACTTCAACGAGTGGCATATATTTCAACAGTTTTATGAAAATACATGAAGATTTTTAAGCAATTTTTCTGATTATGTGAATAATTTCGGAAATAATCGCTCCGAAAGTAGCAGAAATTCAGTCCCCCACCCTCTTACTTTCTAAATAGTATGTCCAAAAATATGGAAAAAATAACTACGGTAACGCTTAATACATACGCTCTTTTGCTGATGCACTTTAGTTTGCACTAATTTAATGGCAATAGTCTATATATCTACTTGTTTTTGTAGTTATAGGCGACTAAAGTATTTATGTCTAACTATTCTGTGTGAAAAATATGGAAAAAGTGTAACAATGTACTTTTCTCATCCGTAGTGCATTTCTTCCTAATAATGGCTTCGGAACCCTATAATGACTATGATCCGACATGGTCTTGGCCAGTTTTTTCTCAGTTGCAGCAATTGAGATTAATTCCTTTGTATAATAGTTTCTTCTATTCATTGTTTTACATTGGTATTTACTTTCAAAGTATAGATAAATTCAATTTTAACTCTATACAATACAGGAAATACAAGTCCGAGCACAAGTAGTTTTTATTTTTTTTATTTTAACGATTTATTAACTTTAGAACCCTAAAAACAACATAAAACACCCATCGACTCAGTGTAAACGCTTTGAACAAACTGACGGGTGTTCACAGGAAAGCTCCAATCTATCTGCTAACAACAAAAAAATTCAACGAAAATTTATATTCGGTGCAAGAAAGCCACATTTAGGAAAATTATTAAACTTAAAAAAAATTCATTATCATATATAAAAAAAATTGAATTGTGACGAATCCAATGCAAGACAATAGGAATAAAAGATTAAGAAATAAACCTCAGTTAAAATTTGTCTATATTACTGACTCAGAGTATCCGTATCCGAGTAGCGAAATATTGTAAAATATTTTACTACTCGATACGGTAACGAGCCGCGCCGCCGCTCGCCTTCAGATTAGATCCCGTAAAATCCACTTGACTGTTGAAGATATAACTATTGTTTCAGTGCGCCGAGTTGAGTGTTAATTGTTATATTGGATGATTTCAAAATTTCCAGTAGAAAAAAAAACTTTCAAAAGCCGAAAATGAGAACAAAAAGTATTTTTCTACAAATGTAGAAAGTACAATTTTTCTTGTACCTATTAAAGTTAAAATACATACTTTTATATGTACTAGAAAAAGCAAAAACAGTTGAGTTTTACACTTACTTGTATTTGTATTTACAGAAATCCATTTCCGAATTTATAACATCTTTTCCTTGATGCACAACATACCTAATAGATTGGGGCGGGGTAGACGTTTGGGGAGTGACGACACACAACACAAGGTTGTCGAGCGATACGAAGCGGTGCGCGCGCGCTGGTACGAGTAAATTACACAAGAGCGGTCCATTGGGGTGTAAATCCCACAAAAACATATAAACTATATATATTCTTGTATGTATGAATGATGAGGCGTCAAAGATGATCTCGAGCACAGTTACGCTTCTGGACGTTGGGAAGACAAAAATGCCGGTAGCGAGAGAAGCTTTGTCTCACTGACGGACATTTCCTTCTCGTCCAGGAAACACGTCGACAATTGGCCTGTAGTATTTAGGAGCGAAATATTCATGTTCAGAAGAATTTTGTAATGATTTAACATATTTACATACTTTACAAATAAACTTCTGAAGTCTTCCTGAAATATTAAACGGGCTGCTTCGACAGAGAGAGACCCTAACTTAGTAATTCAAAATAAATAGGGTTTTCTGGGCAAAAGAGAATTTGCAGATTCCTTCCACCTAAATTTCAATATATCAATTGTTAAGAAGATTGAGAGTATATTATGGAATAAAGAGCTATTGCGTCAATTTTGCCGTAATGTAATGATTGGAAATAATAACAATTTAAATAATTGTATTCTTAACCTTAATATTAAGGAAATGAAAAACAAGGAGCTAGAGGTTGAGCTCTTTATGGATAATGCCAATATCAATATACTATGTATTACGGAACATTGGTTCAGGAACGGTCAGCTTCTCTTTGGCTTTCCTAATCACCAGGTTGCAAGCTTCATCAGCACAGAGAATTCTACACATGGCGGTTCCTTAATTGTAAACCGTAATAATCTTAAATTTAAGGAAAGAATTGTGGAACGCTGCTGAGTGAGTTGTGGAGATAGCCTGTGTGGAACTCGAGCGGCTTATTGTGATGAACGTATACAGGCCCCCTCATTCTTCTTATGAATTGTTTGAATCGATTATCAATCGAGCCTTGTGTAAGGTAAGTGATAAAAATAAATATATTGTAATATGTGGTGACTTTAATATACACTTATTAGATGTCACCAATCACAGCAGCAGAATTCTAGATTTCTTTGGGTGTTACAATCTGTCAAACCTTTGTTTGGAGTCTACAAGAATTACGTCTGCCTCTAAGACATATCTTGATAATACTTATACGAATGTTGAACTACTTCAGAAATATATTATCACTAATTTAAAATTAGACCATAGTGGTCAAACAGCGTCTTTTGAAATACCGATTAAAAGAAATCTAAAAAAGTTATAAAGTGCACTCTATTTAACGAAAAACTATTGGTAGAATTTAGAAAATATGTCATGTAAAGGATTCCGGAACTACAATGCTGTAACAATTCCAGTGAGTTGTATACACTCAGTATTTTATGTAATAAAAGAGGAATACGCCATTATTTTCCAAATAAAAATTATAAAGGTAAATGAGTCATTATCGTTCAGTGATTGAGCAACAGTGGGAGTACACAAAAGTAGAAAAAGATTGACGAAAGAACATACAATAAAATTTAATGAAAACAACTGAATGTCATAAAGAACGAAATAGGCAAAATTAAAGGTCGCGATCTTGACTTCCAACTTAGGATAAATAATAAAATTTTAAAAAAGACAAAGTTGCCGAAGCCTTTGAAATATTTTTTGCTGACATTCCAATTTCGACTACCAAATCATTCAATGCATCTACCTCTCTTGCTATATCCTTAATAAGTGAATATATTCCGCCTATAAATATTAATTTAGAATTTAAATATATAAATTCGGAGGACATTATTAAGGCATTTAAGTCGTTGGATATGAAAAAGACTGCTGATCTCCATGGTCTCTTAGTTAAAATTGTAAACTCCATTATTGATTGTATTGCACCGCATTTGGCGCTTGTTTTTAATAAATGTTTGGATGATGGCACGTTTTCTGATCTGATGAAAGAAAGCAAAGTTTTTCCCATATTTTCAGTCGGTAGTAAACCCAATAACTTAAGGCGGTAGTAAATCGAACCCCAATAACGTAAGACTTATATCTGTACTGCCGACATAAGTAAAATTTTTCAAAAGTTGATCCTAAATCGACTACTACTATATTTTGTAGTAATAATGTAATGTCAGTCAAAAAACAGTCTGGTTTCATATGGGGTCGCTCAACAATTGATGTTGGTGTTGAGCTTCTTGAAAACATTTTTCAAGTCTGCGAGGATTCGCGGAATGCGATAGGAGTGTTTGGCGATCTCTCCAAGGCGTCAACTCTGTAAATCACGAAATACTGATCAGGAAGTTACATTATAATGGAGTTACGGGTCGTGCACTCGACATACTGGCATCATATTTGACTAATAGGGTTTAGAGGGTCGATGTCTATAAAATGAGATTGTCTGGATTCCTGTTCCGCTAAAGGGATCGGTCCTTGGTCCGTTTCTATTTTTAGTTTATATTAGAGGTGTTGTGTAGGTCAAGAATACAAATACTGGGTATGACTTATTGTGTTTTATTTACGTATTTTATGAATACAACATAGAGCGTAATTACATGGCAAGCAGGAAGTGTAGTAAAAGTGTTCCGCCTCCGGTAGGGGGCGCTAGGTCTGTGCTACGTTCCGAAACGCACGATTAGATCTCTGACAAGAGGACTTACCAAGCCTTGTTAAGGATATACATGAGATAGTATTGTTTGCAGATGATACCTTTTCATTATACGAAGTTAAAAGACGTCCACTGGATTATGTCGATGTGAACATTGTTATCTCCAGAATTGAAAAATAGTTTACTTTAAATCATTTACTTCAAAATAGGAAGAAAACAAAATGTGTGAAATTCTCACTGAGATTCTGAAGAAACGAGGAATCATAGCTTGCTGGTATTGCTGTATTCCTAGGTCTCACTTTAGACAATAAACTTCAGTGGGGTCCCCATGTCAATAAGTTGGCGTAAAAGGATTAGTTCTGCTGCATTTGTTATAAAAAAAAATGAGAAATTTGTCCGATATCAATATCGCTAGATTGGTTTATTAGGCTGTTTCCACAGTTTGGTGTCATATGGCATCTTGTTTTAGATATAGCTGCGGATGTTCACAGAATTTTCGTTTTGTAAAAGTGGACCATTCGCTCAATTTATGGCCTGAAACTCGTGTTTTTTTAGAAGTAAGTCTAAAGAAATTAAAATTTTAAATGTGGCATCTCATTTTAATTATCAAACTTTGACATATGTTAAAAAACATTTAGAATGTTTTAATAAAAATAGTGATAGATATAATTTGAACACTAGAAATAAAAAAAAAACTGTGTTCATTTGTTAGTTGACTGCATAGGGTCACAAATTCTTTTAAGGGGCTCTGTGGGCGTATTTTCAATAACATTCCTGTGGACATACAAAATTTGCCTTACAAATGTAAAGTATACAAATGTAAAGTATTTATTAAGCAAACTCTTTGCACAAAAGGGTATTATACAATCTCTGAATATTTAGAGGATAAATAGATATAATGAGCTCGACTTCCTACAGTTTTTTTTTCCTGCAATAGTTTTTATATATGTTTGTATTTCTATATAATTGGTTTGAAAAGAGCTGTTCTCAACTTTCTTGTTTGTTGTTCTTGAGGGATACTGCCTTACGATCGAGTGGTAATAAAAAAAAGTGGAAAAGATTAAAAAACAATTAATAACTGTAAATTCTTTAAATGTAATGACGTGTTTCTAGTGTTATATTTTAACCTATGAAATAAAAATGTTTTGAATTTGAATTTGTATTATTGAAATAAGAGAATCTACCAGTAATTGGCTATACGAATACTTTATTAAAATATAAAGGAAACCGGTTACTGTTCTGAAAGCAATGAGATGTCACCAGTTGTACGTTATATAAAATGAGGTATACTATACACTAAAAAAATTTGAAGCAACACGTGACAAGACGGCCTGAAATATTTGATGAAATACATGTCACGAAAATAACCTTATGTTAGCGATGTCGATGAATAAAAAAGTTTATTATCCACTTAAAATTTCAGGGCTTGCGGTGTAATTTATCGTTGGTTATAAAATGAGAATAAAAAACTTTTAAAGCGGGAATACGACGCTGCAGGATGTTCGACTCGGAAGCGCTCAAGCTAAAAGATTCTCCCGGCTCCGCTTATTTCTACTAGTAGTAATTTCAGTTGAATTTATGCACATATATTAGAAAAAAAAAAAAAGTGTTTTTCAGATTTAATGAAGGTTTTTTAATGAAATATTGTATTTGTGTCAACATACAAGGCGAGTTAACGTTAACGAGGGGAGTTAATGGAAAAATTGTATTTTTGGAGTCCTTTTGGTATCCTTAAGCTTATATATACTTTAGAATGGTTTTCTATGGAACTTGCAATGAATAGTATTATTTTATGTTACTGATATGATTGTTGATATGATGTTTAAGGTAGATAAAGTGTATTAGGCATTTCCTTGAAAATAGTGCCTTGGGTAAAATGTTTTAATCTGCGCGGTTGTTATTTTATTTAACAATTTTATAACAAAATGTAACTGGATGATTGGTGGGATAGTGGAGCAATTAAAGCAGTTTGTTGAAAGAAGAAATTATACGAACCGAAAAGGACAGACATAGAACGTAAAGCATTAGTACTTTGAAAATTTGAATTAGCTTGCATAAACTAAAAGAAAAATGTATTAACAAAAAGGAAAAATAAAATGAAAAAAGTGGACAAGATTCCAGAAAAACTTTCATTTTCATTTCAGATCTTTTCTAAAATGTGGTAAAACAAGTTCGAAACACTTCTTAAGTTTCATTTGTGGATGTGATTAGAGATGATTTGGTTCTGAATAAGGAAAGTCAGAGGAAAGGCACTGGAAAAATTAATCAGTAAATATTTTCGCTTGTGAGGAAATAATGATAAAAATTATCCTACTATTACTAAATATTTGAACGGGCGCGATGAAAGAAACGATAGGTGCGAAAACAGAAAAAGCTTATGTTGTTATAAATGAGAGTATGTTGATTTGCGTTTGCGAATTAAGGTTAGTATGATAGCAATATTGAAAGGAGAGAAAAGGGGAATTACGTTTTTTTCAAAATGCGAACGCTTAAGATGCACTCTTTTACGTGTATTTTCACAGTTGACAAACTTGGTCGTACATTATATTTCTTTACGAAAATGTATTCCCATATGTCAAATATTTCCTTCCAATCTCACTAACGGAAATGTTCACAAACCGTAAGTAATGTACCAGCTTATGACCTTGTGCGATTGTCAGTATCGTTACAGGTTACGACGTTCCCAACTAAAATACGGCATTTCGAACGTTTCGAGAGTATAAACATAGGAATTTAATAAAGCGTGTCTTCATATGTAATGGCGACTCTGCCACTATTCACAGTACCCGTGAATAACGTGCATACGTAGCAGATGGAATTTATACTTCATAATGTACAAATACAAAATGAGTTACGCTCCAGAAATGTTCGATAATAATGTACAACTAATTTTTTGATGTTTTTAAAGATGAACCAGTCTCTTTTATATTAATTGCGAAACAAGCCCAACCGAGATTTGCTGAGGTGTAGGCAGCAGCTAAGTGGTCAATGATCGACTGTGTTAGCCCGAAAGCGAAATGAAGATCGTAACATGAATTAATCTCACGTACATTGCCCAAAAGTGTAGGGATTGCCACTTAATTAAGAAGTTAAGTTAAAATATAACACTAAAGTTAATGCTCTAATGGAAGTCTTTTCGGGTATTGACGACAGCGGACAAGACTCCTCTGACTTTACGTCCCACATTTACTCCCTTTAGTATCTCCATTACAATTCACTTCACATGGAATATAATTAGATTTTTTTTCCTTTGTCCAACTCTAAACTACGATCAACATATAGAAGTCATTCATACTTTTTCTTCTCACAACTATGTGGTCTAGATCTTGTTAATAATTTTGCATGTTTTTTTTTCTTGATAAAATTGTCAAAACAAGTTAACGTCGGGTATATCGTACATCGATGTCCAAATAACGTCGTTTGTGATTCCTATTTATGCCCTTGTAAATCGATTAAACCATGAATTAATTTGGACAATCATAATCATATTACACGTCTTCTTTAACGTATAATATATGGGACAGAGTTCCCTTAAATTTGCGAATCTCAAAGTAATTATGATATGCCTAATTTAATACAATATAAACTGGAATCTACCTATATGAATATTAAAGTATCCGTGTTATTCGCTATTGCATCATAAATTAAAAGAGGCTTTAATACATAATTACCCTCAACTCTCTCGTAAGGTTTGAGTTGGTCTGCACTTATCTATTCCATCACTGCTTTCCATTATAAGCTAGCTCTCAGTTCAATAACGATTTTTTTTTATGATTTGTCAATGACGATGGAAATTTAACTTTTAGTGATTTCCGTGAAATATTTGTGAGCGTGAAAATGGTTACGCATCAGTCATTAGGTATCATTCCACTTTTCTAACACTCACCCAAGAGTTAGTACTGCAGATTTTTTACTATACATTTATCTCTTACAGTATTTTTGACAACATCCTATCATATCCACCAGCTTTTACATGTTTTCGTGTTTATCATTACTTTAATTAACTCGCTATGCTCATTTTATTTTCGTCGTCATCCACATATTAAATTGCCGTTTCAATTTCACATACAAAAATGCTAACAACGATCTATTACTTTGTTTTTTCTTTTAATTTGATAGGGGCGCATTATGGCCTGTAATCATTTCCGAGACATATTAACGCACGATATTTTAATATGTTTTAATTTTTTTTCCATTATGTTCCAAATAAATTTGGGTTTGTTAGGAAATCACTCGACAATTTCTACCCCTAGTTGCTATGCTATTTTTTCTTATTTTCGCATCTACTTTTGGGCCTATTTTAGTGATTTTGTTGGTAATTCATCCTTTTTTAGCTTATTGTTCTAAGTATCCCTTTTTGAAGCTCTGCGGAATGCCTTACAGGCAACCAGTTAAATCTCACTTTCCTGTTTTTACTCTCTACATTTTATATTTCGTAATCTTCTTAATTTTTTTGTGGTTGTTACTAATATTCGCTCTCTTACTCATACGATAATTCTTTTTCACTTTATCTAATAATGTGGATTTCGTTATTTTCTATAGTTTATTGAGTTTCATCTAAATAAAGTATAGAAGATTCTGTCTTTTTCGGCTTTATAAATAGGAATACGCTATTTTCTTGAAAACCCCTTTATTAAAGTTCGTTAAGAATACCGCTGATAGCAAATCAGTCCAGAGCATTATCGAAAATATCAGAAAATTGCGCATAAATTGTAATGTAGTAGAAGTCCAGCCATTAATATGATGCTGATAGTATTTTCGACAAGGGGAACAATGACGGAAATAAGCGGCAGCGATGAAGTTGAACAGCTGTTCAAAGCACTCTCCGTATTATACGTGATAGAATCATGTACAGATATGCTGCATCGCTTCGCAAGGCAAGTGAGTCAATTTGGCCGGATACTACAAGGTAGCCCACGACTCAAGATGTTCCTTATTCTTCGTCGGATGTGACCTAAAGGAAAAAGTTAATGTTGGGGTGCTCCAGCCCAAAGGTGACAACAACGCACTTAATGAGGTCGGGCTTGTCCCATAAAAAGTAGGAGACTTGAAGTATTGTCGCGTTCCATTGGGTATCCTGAGCTTTATAGTAGCTAATTTCACTTTGTCTTGCAGATGTTCGCTAAACTCTAAAAATGTTCGGTTACACTAAGCGCGGGTGCGATTGGGTGGCCTACCAGCGGCGTGCAACCGTGTAGTATATACGTGTCATCTGTTCTAAGGTTGACAGTTTGACATTTCCGCATGGATATTCTAAACTATTTTTCTCAGAAACAACTACTTCAACCCCTATGGTTTCTTTGGGAAAAATGTTTCATAAGGAGATAATGAACATTTACTAAAAGACGCAGGCAAGAATTCATCCTGAATACATTATATCTACGCCTGCAAAATTATGGCCAGCTACAACTTCATTATTAATTTTATTTTAAGTATTATTTAAATACTTGTCACAAAAGTGGTAAAGTAATATGACATGACACATAGGACGTTAAGGCAAGAGACTCGAAATAGTTATTTCATTAGTGAGCTTTGTGGTACGAGTGAGACGAGAGCGGCTAAAGTTTTCTCCAAAAGTTTTGACGTTAAAATTGGAGAAACACGAACACTTAGTCAATATTGTTACTTATCCAGTTATTTAACAATTTCTCAACATTTCCTTCTGAACCAAGTTCAAATTAAAGTTTAATTTTCTAAATAATTAAAACTGACTTGCTTGTAAATATTAAATTATAGTCAAGTTAATAAATAGGAAGGAAAGTTAACCGAAATCAACAGCAAATTTCAAAGACTTATTTGAAGAAGCTATAAAAGTATGAACTTGCTGTTTTTTTGTACGGAAAATTTATAAAAAATCATAGCTGTAAGTGCACATAAAATTCTTTGTAATCTTCATGAAGCCATTTTAACTTTGCGGTTTTAGTATCTTTAACACAGTTTATCGACAGTGTATCGAAAAATGATTAAGAATGTACGAAATCCACTTCGTTCCGTTGTGTTGATTGACAGATTGTGTTTTATAATGCGAATAAAACATAAAATGAGAAACAGATGAATGGATTACGAAGATTTAAGTAAAATTAGTTACATGTATGTACATAAAATAAGTACTATATAAGAATTTAAAGTAAATGAAATTGATGACCATTACATTCCGTCATATCAATCAGTAATTTCAGTGGTATCAATACGAATGATAAATACCTGTAAACTGTTGTCCACGGTGGGATTTTATCTTTGCGTTGCACTTTGTAAAGAAGATGCCTCTCTAGAAATCCAAAAGGCGCACTGGCTTGCTTCCAACTTAATTCCACAGAATACTTCGTTCGCGTTATGACATCTGGGCGCTCAGGCTTCCAAAGCAAAAAGGAGTCTTTCAAAAACGCTCCAAAATCCATATTAGGATGCAGATAGTGTCTTGTGAGCATCGAAGCCTAAATTCAAGAAAAATATTAGGAGAGTGCTTTGAATGTACTCGCGCGTAAGGAGCTTACGTTTGATCGATTGACTCGTCGCCGGGCGCTTTGTAACTAAACCCTACACACTTTCCATAATATACTCGTTGCTATTAGAGCAGAGAGAAAATTTTTGGTAGTTTAGGATTAGAGTTTCCAGGTATATAACTAAAAATAAATAAAATTATATATATATATATATATATGTATGTATGTATGTATATTATATATATAAATATATAAAAAAAATTACATCTTAGAAAATGTAATGGCGAAAAGTGAACAAAAGCAGTGTCAAGAATGAGAGTAATTATGGTATACTAAGGAAGCGTATATATAAAAATTAAATTACGGCAGACAGAGAGAAATTCTTCGATTCAATTCCCGCTTCAGTTCCGATATTAATGAATATTTCTTTGAAAAGCGCTCTTGTACATTACGACAATAAAATGAATTGCTATTGTTATATCGGTGGTCAGGAACATCTGTGAGTTGATTGAAATTGTGGGGTTTGTCGAGAACAATAAATAACCTAACGCCCACATTGCACAAGGCTATATAGTATCATGTAAGTTCGTCGATTAATGCTTCTTTAAAACACAATAGTTTTGGATATGTATCGTTTTGAGAATCTCTATGATCTAAGCACTTGTTTTTATTATCTTTTTACATTATTTGAAAGCAGTTACATTTGACGCAATGAATTACATTGTAAACAGTTAAGAGAAAATTATTACGTGATATCGTGAATTCATCGTCGCCAAAAAAGCGGGAAACGCAATCCTTTGAATTCGAGGTGTCGTGCTAGCCATATCTAGCTGCTATCCTTTCGTTGAAAACATCCATAGTCTATCTCTGGAACAATGGTAGTCAATACATAAGCTTAAATAATTAACAATCAATATTTTAACCACATTTTTATTAATAAACAACCATGTGAATGCACGTACAATCGGTTTGATGGTTAACGCATTGTTAAAATTTGTTGCCAATGGAAACGAGAATTTGGTCAAGTAGACCACTGTACTCTTAAGATGACACGATTTCCTGTCCACTGCAGCTTATCAACAGCACACGTTAATAGTACCACTTCGTGAGCGTCCGATGTGAAAGACCTCATGTGCTTTTATACTTCATTGACAAAAATGTGAGCGCACGTCCAAAAGCGTTGTGCGTGAAAGGGGTGCCATGGCTATACCACTTATCTAACTTGTATTGAATATATTTTATACACATACAGTGTTCACTAATAATCGATATTTGTGGTAGAGTTATGTTGTAATCAACTCGGCTGCGGCACGTAAATTGGCCGCATCGGCCGGTGAGGTACCGCACTCTCACAGAGCACAGACGTCAAGTGACAGCTTCGGCTGTTGCATTTCGTACAATGAGCGAGTTTCGATGGCCCACTCCGTTTCGATCGCCTCACACACTCTCCATCAACCCATCTCCCATCAGATAACCTTTTCCTACCCGAGAAGCCGGAAAACGCTTTGGTCATTCCTCTGTGGCTGTGAGTTTTCATGGCTCGTTTGCTCTTCAAATAGTATAATTAAAGGTTTTTTTTTTATGAGGGTCACCATAATAAAAAGAAATTAATAAAAAGTTTCTCAGGAAATCTAAAAGAGTAATTGTGTGTAAGTAGGTATATTTCTCAAATTTAGGTATTTACGACAGAATAAATTATTTTATTTTATACTAATCCCATTTTAGTGACCGTCTGCTCCTGCTTTAAATTCTGATCCCGTTCCTCGTATCGGTTTAAATTGCAGTCTCGATGCCGCTTTAAGTTTCGTCAGCGATTCTACTATCAGTTTTCACCCAATCCTCACCTTGTTGATATAGGTTGAGAGTGTTTTCTTCCACTATTAGGTTAAAATTAGCTCTCGATTTAGTTATAGAAATCTATCCTAGTTCGGTTTTTACTATCGATATACATAGTAATCACTTTCTCGATCTCATTATTGACCTGTATTCTAATTTTGTTTTTGTCCTAAATTCACTTTCAATCCAACAATAATGTCACTCCTGGTGCCGGTAATCTTATAATTTTACAATAGATAAAGTTTATATTTTTTAATGCACTAATAAAAATCATAGCACATTCACAATTTATGGATAAACTAAGAAGTATCATGATATTACGTAATGAAAATACCACCTTGTTTTAGTTTTAATCTATAGTGACTAATAGGTTATCAGTTGTTTAAAAATCAGAAGATTATGATTATAACTTTGATCACGGTAATTGACGGATGACTTTCAAACCACTTCTTCGGTTTCTGATGGTATTAAGGCATTGATATCAATAGAAATTAACAGCCTCTAATTCGGACTTTAAGATTTAAGGCTTAAGTTTGAAGGTCTTCAATCTAAACAAAATTGCAGAAGAGTCCCTGAGTTGGGATTACATAAAACAACATTGTCCCTAATAATCAATATATACATATTATACGGTAATGAGAAAACTTTTTATTAGAATATTTTAAAAAGTAACAAATATTTAACTACTCGCTTTCCGCCCACGACTTTGTTCGCGCGGACTAAACTTCTAGAGTTTATTCCGATTATTACGTTGAAATTAATTTTTTATATGCCTATTTTTCTAATGCCACTTTCTGGAATATAAAGTAGTATACACTTCTTTTTCAGGATGCAAGCTACTTCTCTGGCACACATAAATCAGGTCAGTTATTTCATTATGACAACATGACAAACATTTCTGCATACCTATTTGTAACAATTTTATGCATGAAACCTAAATCCGGGATAAAAATATTCTGAATGTACCTTAGTGAGTTTCTTTACTTTTCAATGAAAATCGCATCATATCGATTCAGTAGTTCCGAAGATACGACTGCGAACAGACAGACCGACAGACAAAAAAATTACAATTAGGAATACACAAAAAAAAAATAGTGAATTCAGTTGAGTCGTTCTCAAGTGATGACGAAATCAATTGTTGCACGTGTGAAACATGCAGCTATTGATTTTTATTTATATAGATTCACACATTACGATTAGTTCTTCCACTTCGACAATGTTTATGTTGACAAAGGCCTAACTACCTCAAAATTCGATTTCGCTATTCCTTTAGAAGGTTCCGAGGATCCATCACATTATTCTCCTGTGATTTCACCTTTCCCTCCAGCACGCGTCCAGTACAGAAAATCACGTGATTTCAGACTTCATTGAAACGGACCGAGCGCCGGCTAGGGGAATCACATAAAAGGATTCGAACGGTGTATTTGTACGACCGACTCTCTCGAGATTTGAGCAACTGCGAACGTTAAACCACTCAATAGTTAATATAAGCTGTAGCATGAAAACTGACAAGTAAATTAGCTTCAGCCGCAGGTGTTCCAAATTAGTTCGGGAAAGTTTTTACTGTCCCGAAACAAGTTTAAGGTGAGTTAAACGTGGAGTCTATAGCCGAAGGGCGTTTATGTAGAAAGTAATATTGAATTACTTTACTTTAAGTAATTACAATTTTTGTGTATCCATGAAACATTTAAGCTTGGGACAAGAACACTTATGCTAACATATATGAATATTTCTTTAATATTTCATAAATCTAGATACGTAAAATTGTGAAGGACCATTTCTAAACAACTACTAGTTTTCCGTTTTCGGCTTCGCCTGAATAGACATAGAAATAATCTCGTTCATGGTTTCAATTCTAGTTCCGATGCGGTATTATTCCTGATTTCGACCCCAAACCCGTTTCCAATTTCGGTGTCGGTAGCAGCTTTCGATTCTCGATAGGCGCTGGAAGCTCTCTCCCATGAAAATATCTTGATGCTTAGTTCAATAATTTTTCAGATATCGGGAATGCCAACAAAATTATATATTGAAGTTTATGACTGTAATTCAATACTTTACAAACAGTACAACATTAAATTCTAATTAGTTAATTTATTAAACTGGCACAGAGGTGGTGAAATAGTAAGTGAAGTAGTATGAAAAAGTGTCTTAAGCCAGAACGATGCGAATACAAAATAGTTAGAGTTCAGCTTATCAAGCGGTCAGCGCGTTACTTTCAAAACGAAAGGTTAGGTAATCGCCAAAATAAATCATTTATTGTGTGTTTGTGAATGGAAAACGTAGACACAGAACGTCGAGAAAAGTTAAAGCTATACTGGAACATGTAAAACTAATACATAAAGAAAATTTGACGTTATGTAAGCGATAGTAGACGCAGGAGGTTGTGAATAGTGAAAACTATCTAGAGCATCTAGATCCAAAATATGAACTAAAGTTGACGCTATGCAAATAATGTAAACTCAGAAAGTAGAGAAAAGCTGACGCTATGCTAGAAAATGTGGACACAGAATGTTGTGAAAAGTGTAAGCTACGCATGTGTACCTAGGGCGTAGACAAAAGCTGACGTTATGCTAGATAATGTATATAAAGAGCGTTGAGAAAAGTTGAAATTATACAAGAGGAAGTAGACCCAAAACATGTGGAAAAATTGATGCAATGCTAAAGTATATACATAAAACACATCGAAAAAACAAACAGGAATAAATATATTGTCTATTTTATATTTAGAGTATATCTCTTTTTTCTTGAGTCTTCGTGTCGGTCCTTCAGCTTGGAGTTTAACATACTTAAAATAGACTCATAAAAAATTGCTGTAAAAAGAGTTCCTTTTGATCACTGTCACTCATTTATCTAATATGGTAATACTACAAAATGAGTCTCTACTTGTCACGTGATAAGTGGCAAATGAATACTGGGGAGAAGACAAAATTTAAAGCTATGTCAGTGCACGTAGAGACAAGACATTTTGTTGATATAAAATATCAACAAAATGTATTATTCTAGAATTATGTTTTTGTAGCCGTGGACACTTGCTTGCATTAGGTAAGGTATTGTTTAAAAATTATTACTTGTATATTTACATATAAAAATAAAAATATTATAATGTATAGATCGTTAAATTTTCTTTTATAAAAATCAATTGTTGGCATTAGGTTAATCATGAAATATGAAAGAAATCTATAAAAGTCATAATTAATCATGAGTAAAGACTAAATAGACTGTAGCTTCTGCCTGCTTGTAAAATATATTGCACACGTTCTTCATTCAAGTGACTCTTAATGTGAATCACTTTTTACGATTTAATTGAGGTCTCAGTTGCCAAGCTTGAGGCTTGTGCGCTGTCAAGAGAATAGGCACGTGTTAGGGGAATATAAGGTGGCGCACACTGTGGCTTTAATGGTATCGTACTAGTATAAGTATGAGAAAAACATGACGTATATACTTAAATTTTAATAATGTATTTTAGTCACATATGAGGTTGCCCCGGAAAACTATTGTTTCCTTTATTTAATCATACAAAGGAAAATTAGCGACGGATGCGGCCCAAGGCGAAAATGGGGAAACTCAGGGTTGAAGGACTCGATGCTAGTGATTTCTACTCCTCGAGTCTTTAGCGAACGAGTACGACGTCAGAGAGTAATTCTATCTGTATTAATTAACGGAGATTAACATGTAACTTTATTTGTGCCTTAATTATTTAAATTTCATAAAGATTAATACTTATTTCAGAAAATGATTTACAAAGAAAATTAGAAAATCTATATATCATTTTGTATTGAAAAACGCCTATTTCGTCTTTTATCTAATTCCAACTTGGAACTAAAGGTATTAATAACTTTATGCACTGCTTATTAAGAAAAACGCTATTGCCATAATTTACTATTAGAATGGTCTAACGCCGACATGCACTAAAAAATGAACTTACATTTAAGTTGTTTTCGTTAAATATTAATTGTTACATCTAAAAGAAACAGGGCAATAAAATTCGCACACTTATTACAGGTAAAGCTGATTACAGAAGGACGCGTTGGGATACCTTGTAGTTTTTCGAGCCAATTTTCAACTCTCATAAGGTAAAGTTAATGAAATAACATGATTGTCTAATCGTTCGACGTAGAGAAGTTTAAATGGTTTTTATATATTTTTACGTTTGCTTTTATGTACATGCTTATAGGGTCTAAATAGAGTCTTATGGAAGTTTTAATTGTAATTTTTTTTAAAATGTAACATAAATTAAGAGCTATTACTAATCGCATGTAAATCGAAACTGATTTTCATGATATTATGGTATAGTTTATAATCATTCAAATATTTCATGAAAATAGAAATTAAGGCAGCGAAATAAGGAATTAGTCGGGCTGAAGAAAATTATTTACATTCCAAAAGATCGGTTTCGGTCCGTTCTATAGGTATTTTTCGTCAAAATTCGCTATCTAAATCCTCCCTTTTATGTGTCGAACGTTACTCGATAATTTGCATCCGCCCGCCTTTCAGCGGAGGCGCCAGATACCGGCGCGCCTTCCCGTGCCCCGACGGCCGCGCGCCCGGCGCCGAGCTGCGGGCGGGCGCTCCGTGAGCCGACTCGCGGGATCCGATCATGAACACCACGGATTCTCGTCGGTCTGTCGTTTATTCCCCGGCGCGGGACTACCGTAATTTGTTATGTATGATACTATTTTAATGTATAAAGATATCAAAAACGAAGGCGAGGTACCTCGCAAAGGAGATCCGCCGGCGCCGCGGTGCGGCGCGGGCCGCGGCGGCGTGGGCCGGGCGCGCCGCCGCGCGCTATCGATCGACGCGGCTCAGTCGGCGCCCGGCCTCGTTCCGCGCTGCCGTTTCGTTAATTTCCGTGTGTCATTCCGTCGCCGACGGCCGCACGTGCTCCCACTCCCGCCTCCGCGCCCGTCCGCGTTTCCACGACAGCGCACAGGTTAGTTCCGTACTCATAAGGGCGAGTTCGTGATATCAAAACAATAGTCAGCTGTGAGGGTCGGCCGCGAGAGCGGTAGCGCACCTCCGCAGCGCCCGCTGACCGCCGGCGGGCGCTGCGCTCGTGCACGACCGATAAGGCCGCTAAATGTATTTTGCAGCTCTTCGATACGTAAACAATAAGATTTAAACAAAATTTTACAGTGTTTTCGGCTCTACCTTTTACGTATTTACGAGTTTCATATCTAGAGAAATGTTCACTATTTGTAAGATTGGTTTTAGTCTTTGGGAATTAAATATTATGATTTTATTACGATAGTCGTTTGCGGTCTTTATGACTACTTTTGTACACCTATTTCATGTCAATTACTCGAATTTATAGAGATGCTACTGACGTTTGTGTAAAAATATATTATTCTGCGATGTTTGTATTCATATATGTATTTATTTTTCTTGTTGGCGCTTGTTATGTAAGTTTTTCCTACATGTACCAATTGTACTCTATATGATAGACGTGTAAGAGTACTAATTTGATATCTGTTTTTTGGATCGTATAAACATAACTTTCGTTAAGGTTATGATGTGGGACCTATAATAATATTCTATAATAATCTCTTATCAAAGAATACTAATATTTTAAACAACTGCTGATAAATTATCTAGAACAAGTGCTACATTCATGCGTCTGCGCAACTGTGTGCCATTCCGTCATAAATATTTATACCTATATCTGTCTGTTTCATTCAAGTTTTTTTTTTAAGTAAAACGTATAAACTGTAATAAAAGATGTTAAATATTTTAGAGTGGCTATTTCAAGCTTTTTCTAACAATATTTTCTATTATTTAGAAACTAACTATGAATTTACAAATAAGTTGAAAATATCAAAATGTTACATATTGTTGCCACTGTGTTATAGTTTAAAAAGAAAACGATAAAATGAAATTTAAATACATAAATTACAATTATTTATAAAAGCAAAAAGTAAATATGTAAAAAAGTAGATGTAAATAAAACTTTGGTGTCGCGTATACGTAGTTATTATAGGTATTAAAGTAAACACGTAAGTTTATTTAAAACTCGATCTTATTATTTGAGTGGCAGGAGTTCGCTGCGCAGCAATAACCGGACGCAGTAAAAACGCGGTTGGGGCTATCGCGGCGTGAGGTTTGCGGAAGTCTCGTTAATTTAATAGGATTGCATGAGCTGGCCTATTAGCGCCACGGGAGCACAATTTTAAGAAATTATAAGGAAAAATTCGTTTTAACTTGTATTACAAAAAAGCTTGAAGGTGCCGTGAAACAAAAGAATTTGCGTGTATTAGCTTTTTATCTCGTATCTTTAATTTAGCACTACAAAGAAATGATGTGAAGCCTAGCCTTTTACCGCAGAAAAAACCGGCCAAGTACGAATAGAACTCTACGTAGATAGACTATGTAGAAATTTTTCCATCACGAGTCTCGATAATTTTTGTCTGTTTTGATAACGATACTGGCGAGATCGTGGTCCCAGCACTTCCGAAATTTCTGCTTTTTTTCACAAAAAATTTAGGACTTGACCGAATCGAGCCCACTAAACGGCGTTCCAAAGAGTTTCACCAAACTTAGATTTCCAAAGAGTTTGGGTCGATATGGACTGGTAGATTTTGAGAAACTTTCAAAAAACTAAGAAAATTTTTTTTTTAAAGTAGTTTTTTCAAAATAACTTTAAAATGGCTTGACCGATCAATTCCAAAATCTAATCAGCTCTTAATGTATTAAAAACACGTCGATTGCCGCAAACCGGGTCAAAATCGGTTGATTCGTTTGTGAGAAATCGTTGTCGAAAGAAATCGAAACAAACCGTTTTTTTACTCAAAAAATCACGTCAAATCCCGTATATTTTCGAGTGTTTTGAACTCGAAAATAGCGGGAAGTTTCAGGGTTGGCCTACAGGGTTAACCTATTTTTTTTATAACTATTAGACTACTCTAACGATCAATACCAAAACCTAATCAACATTTCAAGCTAAGCAATATTGTTAAAGAAAAAATTATAAAAATGTATTTTTTTATGAATATTTTTTTAACTACTCTGTCTCTAAATCTTTTTTTTCAAAATAAGATGTATAATCCTTGATGGATTGATGTTTGTGCTCAGTCACCCATTTTTGCCTAGATAACTGCGTGGAATGCTATAAAGGAGATTGAAATTGAATAATGTGCTCGAAACATATGGTAGATGAAGTTTTTTTTAAGCGTTTAAATTTTTTTTCGAGTTCAAACATATACATGTTGAACTAAAAGAGCTTAGAATTTATTAAAACTATACTTTGAGTTCGGAGACATTGATAAAGCATTAAAGTCGATCTTTTGAGCGAGTTGACCTCAATAATTTACTATTGTTTTATTTTTGAAAATTTTCAACTCAAAGTAATAAGAAGTTTCAGGGATGGCTGCAGGGTCAACCGTTACGTATACGCGTGCTGTGTATGTGCTGTATTTACGACTTTTCTATATTTCTAAGTAACTCCATTGTACGTGAATTATTCTCATTTCCTTTACTTATTACTTTTTAGCATATTATCAACGCCAACATTCGAAAAGTTTTTATTTTTTTAATACGTCACAAAATCTACACTACGCTACGTCTTATTGTTCGGGTTTTAGTGTAATATTCATGCATATATGAGTAATTTGGTTTTTACAGCTTTGCACCTGTGCAGGTGCAATTAAAAACCAAATTGCTCATAAGCGAAACAGTTAAAATGGCTCATAATTTACACATTTAACAAAACAAGAGCACCCGGGTGTCTGTACGTTGCAGGTATGTATCAAAAACGGAGAGGGGCCGGTAAGAACAAAGTAATACAAGAGAAAATAACGATTTTTTAAATGTTTTGTATGTCTGTAATAATTACTAAAAAGATTCCACATTTTGATCACGACGCGCTCGACTTATTGAAAAAGGAGAAAAATCAAGAACGGGACTGTGGCTGAAACCGATTGCAAAACCGGAATTAAAATTAAGAGCGTGATCAGGATCGGACTCTAGACCGTACCGGGAGCCGAATCGGAAGCGGGGACGAGAACGTCATTGACCGCGAAATCGTTCAGTGCAGAAGATGAGGTCACATTGTAAGTCACGTGAGGAAAACTAGTTACTGCGCTAAAGCAAGAGAAGCGTAAATGGAAATGAGAATATGTTCTGCGCCCTCGTGGGCGGAGACGCGGGCGGTCGGTAGTATTCTGTAAAAGGTTCCCAAATGGTGTTATTATCGGTTGCTCTTTAATTAGGCAACAACGCTTCAAGAAGAGCATGTACATCGACGAGTCAGTCGTCGGCGGCGCGCGGTAAGCTCGTGTAAACATAATTGCGTACGTTGGCCCGACTCACTGTAATGATATAACCCCGACTTATGGAATCATTAATCTAGTCTTGGCTATTTTTTATGCAATCCCAGAAATACCCAGAATTATAATAAATTGTAATTTGCGGATCATAAATTTGAGAATATAACCATTACTTTCATATTAATGGAGAAACGCGCATACAATACAGAAAGTTTAAAAACCGACAAAAAATGAATATCTCCTTCTTCATAAATCAGTCGTGAAAAGTTTGTATTTAGGGAAAATCGAGTGATAAGTAATATAAACGGCTGAAGTTTTTGCCTTGGGGATCATCTCAAATGTAATATTGATCCGAGTGTCGGTGTTGTGTAACAGCTGTTGTATCCTGTCAGGTTTCGTACGCCCCGTTGCTGAGGCGTACCCTCCCACATTCGAAGCCTGGGTAAATGTTAGTATCAAAACAAAATAAAGGCTGTACTACTCGTGTATGGTGTAGTTTTGTATGAGCGAAAGATCTTTTAGAATTGATCAAGTAGTTCGATTCAGTAGTAAAAACACGAACGAAGTCGGGCACAAATGCTAAATTGCCTTAAAACCATGAAAAAGCCAATTAGATGAATCTACTTCATGGTAATCGGTCAATCTGTGTTGTAATCGGGGCACACACACACACACACACACACACACACACATATATATATATATATATATATATATATATATATATATTGCCAGAATACATATTGTATTTTTACAAAATATAAATGAGTATTCATCTTAATATATAAAACTGGCCAAGAGCATGTTGGACCACGCTAATTATAGGTTTCCGATATCATTATTACAAAGAAATGCACTATAGATGAAAAAAGTATATTGTTATCCTTTTTCGATCTTTCCCGTACAGAATAGTTACAAGCACTTTAGTCGCCTATAATTAAAAAAATCCGTAGGTATGTTGAATATTACTATTAAACTGGTGTAAACTAAAGTACATCAGAAAAAAAAAGCGTATCTTTTTGGCACTCACGTCTTTTTGTTGAGAGGCGCAGTTTTTCGACAATAACTCAAAAACAGTACATCTGACCATGTTTCCTTTGAAAGTGTTTATTAATCGTCATCTTTTTTTATTTTTTTCCTATTTTTTGGACATACCGTTTAGAAAATAGAGGGAGGGGGCACAATTTCCGCAATATTCGGAGCGATTTTTTTCGCAATTATTATTCACGTAATCAGAAAAATCGCTTGAAACCTTAGTGTTTTTAAAATAACTGTCCAAATACGTACCACACGTTGATGTGTGCTCAAATTTTTTTTTTAGCTTCTGTTAATACGTGTATGGAGCGCTCTCCTAGAAGTATACATTTTTGTTATTTAACCACGAAACTGAGTAGCGATTTATACAATACGCCTATACTATAAATTTCTGCAATATATGTCTCTTAGTTTTTAAATAAAATGCTTGTGTCATACGGACGGACGGGCATGACGAAACTATAAGGATTCCGTTTCTGCCATTTTGGCTCCAAAACCTAAAAACAGGCTAGGAGCATGTCGGACCATGTTCAATGTAGAGTTCCGAAGTCGTTACTACAAGGATATGCACTACAGATGAAAAAATTTACGTTATTACACTTTTTCCATGTATATAATAAGTATAAGCTCTTTAGTCACCTACAACGAGAGAAACGAGTAGGTATGTCGACTATTACTCTTAAAATAGTGTAGACTAAAAAGCGTCAGCAAAAGAGCGTATCTTTATGACACTTAGGTCCTTTTGTTGAGAAATGCAGTTTTTCGGAAATAACTCAATAATAGTCCACCCGATAATGTTCAAAATAATTCTCGTTCTAAGTATTTATAAAGCGTTACCCTTGTAAATTTTTTCATATTTTTTGGACGTACCGTTTAAAAAATAAAGGAGGGGGGGACACAACTTATGCTATTTTCGGAGCGATTATTTCCAAAAATATTCACTTATCGAAAATATTGCTTAGAAATTTTAAAGTATTTTAAAAAAACTAGAAATATATACTACATGTTGGTGTGTGCTGAAAAACAATTTTCAGCTTTTGTTGTATATATCGAGTGCTCTCCCCTAGAACTATTTATTTTTCTTATTTAACTACTAAACTAAGTATCGGTTTATACAAGACACTTACCCTATATATTTCATCAATATACATCTTGTAGTTTTTGAGTAAAATGCCTGTATCATACGGATGGATGGACGGATAGACAGACGGACATGACAAAATTATAAGGGTTCTATTTTCACCATTTCCGCTCAGAATCCTAAAAATGAACGTATGTTTATACTCTGTACGTGTAACCATGGATCTGATGGATCCCATTACAATGAATATTTAGTGATATCTTGAATGTAGATCCGGGAAAATTTCTAATATAAAAAAAACTTGCATTTGTCCCCAATTTTAATCGCGTATTTGTATTATTAAACCGAGATAATGAATCAATTCTAAAAATTCTTTCACTTGTGGATAGCTGCACTATGACTGAGCAAAACAGGCTGTTGACATTTTCCCCCGACTTCATCCATTTTTAAGGCGATTTTGAAAATTCTAGAACTTATAGAAAGCTAGATTGTTCCTGAACGATACATATATTTTATATTTTAGTTTGATACCAGCATTTGCCAGCGGCTTCGTACAAATGGGAACCTTGAATGGTAGCGGTGTCCGAATTGAAAGCCGTATGGGGAAGAGAATCGAGAATAGGAGCAGGATCAGAATCGAAATTGGGACCAGAACCGAAATTGAAAGCAGGACTGAGCTCGAAAACGAGTGCGGAGACGAAATCAGAATGAAAAGTAAGACTAGAATTGGAATTAAAAGCGAGATAGGGGTTGAGAATGACATTAAACAATATAAAAAACCAAGGAATTCATACTACGGTCATACTGGTAGAGCTGCAGTCATTCACCATATAGTTAATGTGGGTGGCATTATGGGTTGCCCATTTGGGCAAGCCAGCTAAAGATAGAATAAAATCTGCCGGGCCAGCTAGACCTTGGTGGAATTGAAATTTAAAATAGGACACGGAGCATTTTGAGAACGGAACAAGAAACAAAATCAAGGGCGGAACCGATACCAATAATGAAACACAACTGGGGCCGAAATCAAGTGTGGGACGACAATCAAAATCGTTTACGATAATTTAAGCAATTTTTAATCGGTGAAGATGTACACTTTTATTATAAAAACAATGACTAATTGAAATGCAGCGTAGCTGTCATTCAAAATCGTCTATTTAGATATTCCCATTAGACAAAATCAACATATTCCTTTAATAAAATGTGTACCACTGTTTGAGGGTATATCTGTCTATAATTCGAAAATGGCACTGATTATTTCAATAAAATTTCGTATAGACGAAGTAATTTCTATTTATTTGCATGTAAATTTACGACTAGGCAATGATGTAATCAATTTCGATGAAATTTCGTACATCAATAAAAGTCATCTCTTAAAACATTTCCATAAGCTACATGTTTATTACTTAGCTTTATTCAAATCGAGTGAAGGAGGAGGCAAGAATATAATGTAAATGTAAGAGGAGGAGAGGAAGGGGCAATAGCGAAGAAGGAGAGAGAGTTAGGGAGTTTAGGGGAGAAGTAGAGCGGAAGTGAGAGCAAGATGGCGATGGAAAATCAAAAGGAAAGTTGAACTAAGAGTGTTCTTTTAGAGAGAGTTTAGAATCGGGAACAGGATCAAAAACGAGATCGGGTATTAGATCAAGATCAGGATTAAATAAGATGTTTCAGTAATGAATAAAATTTCAATCAAGATGTATCCACGTGGACAGAGCCTAATCTGAAAATTAGTTTGTTAGGTACTATGTATTTAGATTTATGTAGTTATAAATGTTTGTTAGATTTAAAGACACTTACTACGCAAAATGACACAAACAAACAAATCAAAAGCAACACAAAAGGCATCAAAACATTACGTATAAGCTAGAACAATAGTTTACGGAGACCGATAGCTGCCTTACTATTTGAAATAAATGGGACAATCCAGATAGTGGGGCGAGACAAAGGCGGCCGCCCACCGCCGTGGGCGGACCGATCGAACTAACTTGTGGGGTATTATGCCAGTTCAAAGCCCCGGCGAGGAACTACGCGGAGACTAGACTCACTGTGTATGGCTTCCCGAACATAGTGCGAATAGATTGCGTAGTTGCTGACACTTTATAACTTTCTCACTGTAAATAATATATAGAACACAGGTCGACTTGGGATAGTACAGGAGACAAACGCGTAGATCAATTAAACGGATTATCGGATTTAATCCCGGATTCACCTAAGAAACCGGATCGCTAATGAGAATATGAAAATTCTTGAACACGTTGGTGTTCCACTATTGTCTTCATGTTCAATTTTCTGTTACATATAGTAAAAAATTAGAATGATCTACCATTAGCGCTATGTCCAATGAACAATTTCCAATACACAAAGGGTCTTTCAAGAAAAGAGCATATTCTTATTAAAAGGCTGGCAACCAGTGACCCCCCCGCGGTCGCTGGTGTCCATGAGCAGCGATGACCATCTACTCCTTCGTTTCCCGCATGCTTGTTTGTCCATTATTATATGTAATACTTCATGTTTATTCCTTTTTAGGATACGTCTGTGTTGTTTTTTTTTTGTGTTTATTAGAACACCCAAAAAATATTAGATGCTAAAGGAGATGAATTTTGCAATGTATTCGTGCAGTGATCGATCGAATTAAGCGATTGCTTAACTTCTGTGTCATTCTGAAATTCTGTGGATCTGATGAACATTGACTACCTTTAACGCACGATGTTAGACATGTGCATCTTTTTTGGCCATTTTCTTGTTTATCAGAAAAACAATTAATGCCGTTATATAGGCTCTAGATCAGTTGTAGGCAGACTCTCATTAATGAGGTCGAGGTTAATTTTTTGTCCAGTGTATTTTAATAGTTAATTATTAAATAAAAACGTATTTTAATCGTTAATTAATAAATAAAAAATGTAAATGAAATACTTTCATTCTAGGTAATTAACAATTATAATACATTTTTGAACAAGGAAGGCATATTATGAATTACACTTTGAATTAGGTTCAGGATTATAATATTTTTTTTTTATAAAGCGGTTATTGCGGAGTTTGAACTCGTCGTTTTCAAGTTGACAGATTTGGTGCTTACGTTGAACGACTAGACCAATGACTCGTTAACTTAAGCCAAACTAGAGCTCTTAATCTGCACGCCGGAGAGCACACTGAACCGTAGCGAGTGTCCCCACCGCACGGCTACCTGCGGCTGTTAACAAATTCTACTTGGCCAGAATGAAAAACTTTCCGTCTACCGAACCTAGTGATCTGAAACAAACTAATTTTTGAGTTTGCAGTTGCACAAAAAGCTTTGAAAAAGTTAGTGGACATTTTTTATTTCTTTGTAAAAAAACCCATTTTTGAATTTTATACAGCGAATATGTTATGATTTCGTCAATTTTTGAATATAAGAATCTTGTTAATTATTAAAATCTAAGATGGTCAATTCTCTCAACTTTCTAGATAAAGTCGTTAGACACGTAGCATATGTTTGTTAATAAGCTTGGAAACTTGTCTCACGAATCAAGTTGTCGGATAATTGTAAAAGTGTTGGAGTGATTATCACGTTGTCGGCTAGATGAGTGAGGCCCTTTTGTACTTACATTGTATTTACGACCTCATTATTGCCCAGATACTGGAAAAAAGGAACCCACTTATCGAGCCATCTACATTATTGGCAATAACTTCAACACGATAACGTAAGTGATTGCTCGATTCATTATGAGACCGATGGATGGAAATGAGGTGTGAATCAGAAGATATTGTTGAGGACTATTATGCACTAAGTGCTTAAAAAAGTTAAAAATACATACACCTTACAATACATTTTTTTTATTTTCATTTTAAGAAACTCGGAATATAGAAGTTTAATCTCTATATTTTTGTCCCTTTGCTTCTCTTGTTCCTTTCATGTATTTTGAAAGTTATGTGAAAAGAAAAAATAAAAAAAAAATACACTTTATTTAAAAGGTTGCATTCTCGACTTACACGAACGATTGAGACGTAAATACGAGGGACAGGTAAAAAATTAATAATAATTAGATGCAAACACAATATGTAAGTAAAATGAACGATACTTTATATACAACGTTATAGTCTGAACCCTGAAAGTTATTATTAGATTTCATGACCCATAGTGGTGTATTTCGGGAATTTTCATCGATTTTAAGCTATATAGAGTATGATATACGGAGAGTGGCGGTGGACGACTGGTAGAGTCCTACCTTCAGACTGGAAGGCTTTGGGTGCGAATCTCGATCATGAACTTAATCTTAACTCGAATGAAACCATTCACATTACGCTGTCGATCTCTAACGCCGTCGCCGCGCTGGTGACGGCGGTCGTCAGCAGAGACACCGCGGGCCGACGGAGGAGGAATACCGTGCTATTGAAATTGAAAGGTTACGAAGGCCGTGATTCAGTATTGCGGTGAAAAAAAAAACTGAACCAAGAAATGACAATATTTCTCTGTCGTGATTGTAAATGCATCAAGCAAAAAAATAAATTCAGTCCAAGGTGGCAAAATGAAACAACTGCGGTGATTGCTCGATAGTAGCACGTAATTTATTCGGTAAAAGTGGTACCGTTAAAACGCGTTTAGGTTTTTATAGAGCAGTGCGTCACCACAAGCCGGAGGTGAAGATAGACACTGCGCAATACTTTGTCAGACAAAAATGTAATACTTACTGCAATCCTTAACATGGAGTATTAGAACAGTATTGGTTATATTTTATTATTTATACACCGAACTCCAGTCTTAGAAGCGAAGAGGAAACTCGATCTTTATCTCTAATCTGTTTTTAGGGTTCCGAGCCAAAATGGTAAAAACAGAACACTTGTAGTTTCGTCATGTCCGTCCGTCCGTATGTTACAGGCATTTTATTCAAACCTACAAAACGTATATTGATAAATTTTATAGTGCAGATGTTTTGTATGAGTCGCTACTTAGTTTGATGGTCAAATAACAAAAATAAATATTTCTAGGGGTTAGGGGCACTCCATACATGTAATAGACGATGAAAAAGATTTTTTTCAGCAAACAACGAGTGACACTTATTTCGACAGTTCTTTTAAAAACACTTTAAGGTTTTTAAGCAATTTTTCTGATTACGTAAATAATTTTGGAATGAATCGTACCGAAATTTGCAGAAATTGTTTCCTCCCTCCTTTATTTTCTAAACTGTATGTCCAAAAAATATGAAAAAATAACGAAGATAACACTTAAAAAACTTTCAAGGAAAATTATTTTGAACATGGTCGGATTTACTGTTTTTGAGTTGTTGCCGAAAAACTGCGCTACTTAACAAAAGGATGTAAGTGCCATGGAGATATGCTCTTTAGTTTACACTGGTTTAATAGCAATAGTCAACACACCTACTTGTTTCTTTAGTTATAGGCGACTAAAGTGCTTATAACTAATCTGTGCGGGAAACATTGAAAAAATGTAGCAACGTTCTTTTTGCATCTGTTTCTGTAGTATATTTCTTTTTATAATAATGGCTTCGGAACACTATAATGAGCATGGTCCAACATGCTCTTGGTCAGTTTTTAATTATTACTATTTCGTTTGTACGAGCATTCATGAAGCACCAATTGTTGTCTTTATTTAAAGCTCACTAATTCTCTTATAGTCTAGTCGAGAAGTGTGTTTTCTGCAAAAAATAGTTCTAGTTGTCTTAAAAATTCAGCGATGGCTCATTCGATTCGGAATGCGATTTTCAAAAAGACGTATTTTTTGTTTCGTCCGCAAACAAAAATTATAATTGCTATAAACAAAAAACAAAAAAAAGATACCTCCGACTTTTAATTACAACTCAAAAACTTTAAGAAATAGTAATATTGGAAAAAAAGTATCTAAAAAGGGAGAAAATTGCCATTAAAAAGTCCTAACTATCGGAACTCAATATCCATTATTTACAATTTTAATTTAACGCTGAAGACAGACCTCCGCGCTGCCGCTTCGGCACTTCGGTTTTCATTTAGGCGAGATAAAAGTTTAAATAATTGACCTATAATTTTTTTACTTGAAAAAAAATAATTAGGTAAAATTATGTTATGTGTGTTTTAATATCTAACATTGACATTAGTTAATGTTGAAAAAAGGTTTTTTACATCATTTGTTTAAAAACTGGTATAAAGAAATGGTCAAGTTTAATATTAAAAAAAAAATATTATCATATTGAGAAGAGTCAATTATGATTAAAATTCTAAAATTTTGATGGTCTGTTCTTTACATAGCTACAAACAAAAAATTAACAACAATTAGTATATTATGTTAACGGTTTGTTATAAATAAATTCTGATTTTCGTTATTTTTTATTTTATTTTTGGCAGTTATTATTATTCTGATGAAACAGATTTTTGTTGACGTTCTTTTGCCAAACTCTTTTGACAAAATCGACATAATTATTTAAAATCACAACTATCACTGGAACTAGCCCGCGAGGACCGTCCGTACGCTGAAGAATCAACGACTTCCGGAATCTTGAAGGATCCAGTGGAATAATCGAGATTACAATGAGTGTGTACTTGAATTTCAGCTCGATTTTCAAGCAATTTCCACTTATTATCGCTGTAATTCTGACTGTGATTAATTAATGTTTGAATGCGTTTTCTTTTGACAATTTTGACAGCACCCGCACTTAAAGTTTTTTGACACACAAAATTTTGTGTATGCGTGTTTTATATAAAAAATAATATAACAACAAAAAATAGTCTAATAATCACAAAACATGTAAGAAATAGATAAAGATTATAATATTTCAACAGTTTAAATATTGAGTATGAAAGGTTATTTTATGGTTGAGGTAAAGGTTAAACAATAAATCAATTCTCTAAATAATCATCCTGAATGTTAATGTCAAATTTTTAGTAGCAAAGTATTAGCAATTTATAAGTTGACGAATCAGGTAACCGCTTCAACTTTACATATATACCACGACATATTTTAAAGTCAAGAAAATAGAAAAAAACATGTTTTTACACTTTGTTATAGATCTTCGTTTTTTTTAATATCTCTAAAGTTATATAAAAAAAATATTACGAAATTCATAATTTACTTATAACAAATATTTAACATAATAATAACAATATTGTTGCAAATTTTTTTTTGTAGCTATGTAGAGAACAGCCATTATGAATTTTGAAAAAAATCCTTATTAATTGTTTAAATGTTTAATAATTAAAAAACTATTACAAACAATTAATTTATTTCTTTAAACTTTTTTTAAATCATAATTGGTTTCTCAATATGACAATATTTTTTTTAAATATTACACTTGACCATTTGTTTATAAACAATTTAAAACAAATGACGCAAATTTTTCAGCATTACCTAATGCCAATGTTAGATTTTAAAACACCCATTACATTTTTACTTAAAAAATTTACCCATAATTTTTTGATTTATTATTTTTTAACTTCATAATAAGCAAATGAAAATATTTTTATAAATTTTTATGACGCAATGTTGTTTAGTATACATATAAGAAGGACCCCAAAAAGTAAAAAAAATATAGGTCAGTTATTAAAACTTTTATATCGCCTTTTATGAAAACATAAATCCGAAAATAATTCGTTCATTAACAATTATATAACTTTTAAAAAAATTAACACATTGTTTTATTTGGGCTATATTCTTTAGAGTGTTCTGATGATGTAATTTTTTTTTAATTAATATTTGATACTAAAAAATATCATTTTCTATCGTATTCTCTATTCGGCGGCGAAGTGCTAGTGCCGAAGCGGCAGCGCGGAGGTCTGTCTTCAGCGTTAAATTGAAGTTGTAAATAATAGATATTGAGTTCTGATAGTTAGGACTTTTTAATAGAAATTTCCTCCTAAGATACTTTTATCCAATATTTGCTATTTCTTGAAGTTTTTGAGTTATAATTAAAAGTCGGAGGCATCTTTTTTTTTGGTTTTTATTTATAGCAATTATAATTTTTGTTTTCGGAAGAAACAAAAAATACGTCACTTTGAAAATCGCATTCCGAATCGAATGAGCCATCGCTCATATTTTTAAGATAATCAGAAGTATTTTTTGCAGAAAACTCAACTCTAGACTAGACTATTACAAATCATAGATATGTATGGTGTGGTAATAGTTAAAGTTATTTTCGACTCAGTCTTAGTGATTGATATCTGTATATACTACATAAATGTTAAGATGTAACTCAAAAGGCAAGCATGAGTCTGCAAAAGTTTTTCGTTCCTTAAATAAAGCAGAGCAAATACGGGGCATGAATGATTGTGATCGATCTTCATTTAGCTGATTTCTTTTATCCACTCAGCTTATAAATTTTGCCAACAATTGTACAATGCACCATTACAACACCGAGTCCTATGTTAAATATTTGATATTGTGCTACGTAATCGCCAAAATGACTAAGCTTCAAGTTAAAGGCATAAATATTTATTTGAATAAGACGAGGAATTCAAATGGCATCGAGAATGCTGTGGGGAGTGAAACCGACGGCTAGACCGGAGCGGAACATTAAGCGAGACCGAGGCTGGAGCAAGACCATATCTGATTTCGGATCGGGCGCATTAACGAACACTTCACGAGCACTCGGATGAGGTTGGTATAAAAGAAAAAAGTATTTATTTTACATCCATGCGGACCGGCGGCGGGAAGACTTCGTGGCAGTCCTTAGGCTCTCGGGCCGCGTCGACTCGAAGATGTAAATACAATCATATCCGCATTAGACGCCGGGTGTAACGCCGGCTCTTAGAACCGGTGCGGCTCAAAGCGGAGATTTTTCGCAATATCGGAGTACGAAATTTCACTGACTTCTTGTGTTGGTACTCGCTATTGTAATGAGTTGGCGAAGTTTGCGATGATTTGAATGGAAATTGGAATTTGCTCTTTTGAAATTAATTAAGTTCTTAATTTTATTCTGCTTCTGCTCAATTTTACATTATATCCGGTGCCCATTGTACTTACCTCACGAAAGAAACTATGTTCTAGGGAAGGCCGTTGTAGATCTAGGCTTTTTAAATTACTTCTGTAAAAGTTTTCGCTCAGTGGGTGTCCTTTACCTTATTTAATTTATATACATATTTATTCGCATTATCAGTTAAATTACCATTACACTATGATTATTGTCAAGTAGCGGTAAATAACGTGCAAAATTGTATTTGGATGTCGCTAACTAAAATCTTTCATATCGTCATCAGAATAGAACATTTTTTTGAATTAAATGAAGTGCAAAAAGTATTTCTTTATAGTGTAAAAGTATTTTTTATAGTAATTATACTATAGTGACTGAACGTAAAGATGTTTATATATTAAAAATACCGGACAAGTGCGAATAGGACTAGCATCCTAATACCTGGACGGACAGACGGACGACGAAGTGATCCAGTAAGCGGAGTTGTTCCTTTGGAGGTATGGAACCCCAAAAAGGAAAATGTCAGTAACAGACTACAGGAACGGTCAGTTATTGTTGAATTTTAAAAACGGCTCAGCGCCGCAAACAGTTTCTTACACTGCCGTGGTCCGTCACGAAGCCCTCACATCGTCCGGCCTGTTCATATTTTCCGATCTTTCGCAACGTCAAAACTTCTACAGTGACCGAAGTGAGTGAACTGCTCTAAATCAGTGTACAGTTTTTAGACGTAGATTTAAATGTAAATCCCCAATGTTGCTTTCAGGAATTACCCCGGCAGGCGCGCCTTGTCATTATTTTAGAAACCTGAATCTCTTACTTTAGAAACATTTACATGTAGTCATGTGTTTGAGGGCCGTCGCAGAAACTGTCAATAACAATTTTTTTAGGTAAATATTTTTCAAGTTATGAAGGGAAAACTGCAGAACGAAATTTTTTACCAGATTAGTGCCGTGTTTATAAAAACATATAAACATAAAAGATTGAATTTAGTACTATAATATTTATATTTTTGATAATATGATTTGATATTTTACTATATCAATTTAAGACTGTAGGACATAAAGCACGGAGATCTTCCATCTCTGATTGTTTTAATTATAATAGAAGTAAAAACCATAAAGAGGTAAAGAGAAGTAAAAATGTGAGCGTTTAAACTTTTTTTAAAAAGAGATGCTCGTCGTAGAGTTAAATTGCTATTACTTAGTTTTCCTTGTTTTATGACTAAGATTAAGTACTTCAAGTTATTTTAAATTAGAAAATGTTTTAAGATAATAGCACCAATTATTAAAAGGTTACTTTGCATATACGGAAGAAACAAAAAAATTAGGAAAAAATTTGGTTGCCTGTAAAGTCGGTATACGGGCGAAAGTTTTACGTGACAACGACTTTGAATGGTAAAATCATTTTAATGTGAATATTCATTCGTATAGTAGGAAGAAGGATGAAATAATAGTAACAATTTAAAACATTTATTTATACAAAGAATTATATTTAAAACATTAATTTATACAAAGAATCTCGCACTGAATTTCATATTAACAAAATTTTATTTTTACCTTTACACATACATACGTATTTATATACAAATATACATACAATAACTTGCAATACATTTGCAAGCTATGCACTAATTCTCTAGTGCTGCGCGCGCGGCAGACCGATCATAGTTGAGTGGGAGAGAGACGCAAGGCATTCGGCGGGCCTCTCTCTCGTTCGGTGACTCATCGTTACGTTACCGAGCGTTACACTTTTTCATAAGTGACTCCCAGCCGCAACCTAATTTAAGACGTTGTCACGTCAAAAAACTAAACGTGTTTGTAATTTACAACAAATCTTATTTGACTGTAATAAAACAGAAACCATGCTTAAGTTATGTTCAATGTATGACTTCAGATTTAGAGATTATCTTGAAAGCAAACTCACGATAAGACTTTCTTAACTTTTATATAACTGATAACGCTGTGAGTACACGATTTGAGATAAGAGGTACCAAACGTAGAACAGGTGTATTTGATTAATGTAACGATATTTACAATTACCTAATCATTTATTTCTTAATTGAAAATTAACGAAAAAATAGAGTAGATGCTGACGATTTTTCTTCGGTTCAATTTTTTCAACTTTTTGTTAAATAAACGCGTTATATTATTGTTAGTAAATGTCTTAAAATGAATTTGATTATGTTTAAAATATTTCACCTGCCTTAACGTCTGTGTGTTTGCGATTTTTGTAAGTTAATTTTGAGTTGTGTTATATTATTTATACATTTTAATGATTTTGATAAGTAGAAAATGCTTCACTAACAGATTGATTCAAAAACTTAAAATGAAATTTGTAATAAATATTCTTATCTTTTTATATAAACGCATGTAGTACAATGTCATGTCTTATGAGCGTTATTAAAAAAAATTGAGAAGAAAACAAAACTCGTTGAACTTTCGTTCGAGGACGGGACGAGATAATTGATATTGTGAACACGACCCTACTTCTTGGTCTCACTTCAGACGCTAAGTAATTCTCATATTACGAAATTGGCGAAATGGCTTAATTCTACAGCATACACGGTCAAAAGAATTAGGCGGTTTACAGATCCAAGCAACGTATGGACTTTATTAAGGGATTATGCACTCGATTTAAACCATTTTTTCGGCGCAAAAGCAGGCTATTGCCGTTTCTAATTTAAACCCATAAACATTTCTTAGAGAAAAATTTAAAGAAATTAATATTTTAACCGTACCCTCACAATATATTCATGAAAATCGTGTATAAGTTAAGAGATATATCAAATCGTTACAAATAATGAGACGATCATAATATCAAAACAAGATATAATAGTGACCTTGCTGCCCATATAACCGGGCTCGATAAAGTTTGCAAATCATCAAAGTGTGCGCTTTTATTAAAAAAGCCGCATAGCAGCTAAAATTCAACATAAATTTAAATTATTATTGTCTCCAACTAGCACGCCGATGGCGCAAGGATTATTTGATAGTCAGAACTTGACAGCTCATCCATTCTTAATCCATCCTTATATTCCTTCAAATCATACATACAGCTATTCATGAATAGGTTGAACAGCCAAGGTACATATACATGTGTGACATCCCTGCGGATGTCAAACCAGTCAGTGTATGCCCCATTTATTCTGACGCATAAAAAAGCATTTTACCCTTGGTTAAAATTTTTTCCCAATGTTTCGTAGAGAAAAAAGTTGGTCCGTAACACCCCACCTTTTTTGATATTGCGCTTGTACAATCAAGATCTTATATTCAGTCTCGTTCACAACTCTTACAATAATAATTTTCGCATACACATTGCCAAAGATGCTGAGAAGGTTTATAGGGCGGCAATTTGTCCAAATCTCTTGTATTTCCCTTTTTAGAGGGGTACACGGTTGTGCATTACTCATTACATATTCTACGGCTTTTCTACCATTTATTATTGAGCTGGTACAGCAGGCTTATTCTTTCAATCCCGATCGTTCCTCAGCATCTCTAATTAACCCTAACATACCCGGCAGCTTTTTCAACTTTCGTAGGTTTTATTGTTTTCATAATTTCATCCTTCGTAATTTATTTTCATCTTTATCATCAATCATATATTCAATTGCATTAACTTTGTCATCTGCAACTGCATACTCACATGCATAAACACTGTCAAAAATAATTCTTTCAACGCTTTTTTATATGATTCCTCATTCAGTAGACATCCATTATCGTCTCTAATCACATTTGTACACCTTGCCTCGGAATTATGCCGAGTCTTTTTCACGATTTTCTAGGAAATTTTTTGATGTAAAAATTAAAATCCGTGTCATTCCAATTTAAACCCGGAACCAGAGATGCCTTGGATTTGCAAATTCGCTAACCTTTACACATTCAGATAATCTTTCAGTTATGATGAAGTCAACACCTCGGCATACTGTTGGCTCTAGTCAACGCCAGACCAATGAGTCTCGAAGGGTCATTGTTTAATGGCCTCTCCGCTACCTTTCTTTTTAGTCTCATTCATGCAAAAATATCAAGTCTTTTATTTTTTATTAGTTCCCCGGCATATTTATTTTTATCATCCATATCTCCACACCTCCAGAATATTGAAGCGGACTCTAGTCCGCGTTTTGGAATCCCTCCGGAGCACCGGGCGTGACGGGCGGCGAGCCCGGCGCTGTATCCGAGTTTGAGGCTCCCGATTCCCCGTGACGGTAATTCGCTCGCTCCAACCTAGATAGGATATGACTGCTGGGATACGGTGGAAGGATACAACCATCACTCGAAGGACACTTCCGTCTTCCGTAAATTATTTTTTGCTTGTTTATCCTACATTTGTTGAATTAATGCTTTAGCCTTGTTATTCTGACGTTCTGTATCTTTACATTCGTAATATAAAATAAAATGTTATGCGTTAGGTTAGTTTTATTGGCGTTTCTACCACAGCATATTTTTATTTTCTTGCAAACATGAAATTAATTAAACGGAATCCAATGTTTTTATCATTGTTCATAATGCTTAAAGGTATCCAACGCACATCTGTGCTAAAATAAAGATGTGTTTTGTGATTTAATGTTATTATTGGGTTTATATCAACCAATTATTGACATATGCCCTACTACAAGCTTTTACTAGAAATCGAAGGGCTTCGACCTTCGCACACGTTTTATAAAAAACACTATACACTATTCACTTACATTTTTATTATCTTTGTTTAAAAAATGACATCCACAGTCAGTGCATAGCGAGTGAATTCATAGTGCCTTTTATGAAGATATACACTCTTCACGCTTCACCCAACTAAAGCTATCGGAGGGCGCTAACGACCATTACCACCTACATTGGCAATGTTTGCCATTAAGTGCCTATCCCGATTTCAAAAGCACGAAGATATTAGTTTAGTTTGGCTTAAGTTAAAAATTCCATTGATTAATTTTCCCGTACTTAGAATTCGAACCCGCCAAGTTCTGAATTGAAAGCAATGATCATACCATTCATTCGCTCCATTCCAGTTATGAAGGTAATGATACGTAATCGTCGAAGGTACATTAAATCGATTAGCGCCTGCTCAAACATTTGGCTTATTGTAATTGAATGATAAAAGCACTCGAAAGTTATTTTTCATATATTTAACGGGGAAGGCTCCTTTGTAACGTTCCCGCATTCAAAATAAGTATTAACGTTAAGGTCGGGAAAGGTCGTCGCCGAAATTCGGCCTTGCAAATGTTTCAAGCTGTAGAAGTGACTTAGAAAGATAAAAGGTAAAGTTCATTTCACACATTAGGTTTCCCTTCATTATTTCGCTTAGTTGAACCCTTTTGCGTATTGTTTCGTGAAAATCTTGACTTCACAAAGATAAATAACTGCCGAGGGCTCGAGGCGTTCTGCCACACGTCGCTCTTTTGTAACCCTTATTATATTTAATTTTGTCAACATGAACAAGGGTTTCTAGGGCTCGTCCTAAATTTTGCCATTATATATATACGTCTTACTTACGTCTATTTCCCAGAAGGGTAGACAGAGTCTATAGATTTTTACGTGCTCCGATTTCTGCATCTCTTTTGCTTCATTTTCATCAATCTTTTTATACAAAGTCCTCTGTTTCGGGTGATTAAAATTTGGCCTTTTTTTGTGTGTGTGAACATCAGGCTTATTGGTTAAGGTTTAAAGTTTATTACATTGAATGTATGTATGAGAAATGGCGATGGTGGTTTATAAGAAAAAAGTAATATAAGAGAAAACATTGGTTTTTAATTTTTTTGTTTGCCTGTCTGTTTGTTCGTTCACATCTATTAGTGAACAAATGTTAATGCGGTTTTCACAGGTAGATAAAGCTTGGCTTGAGGCAGAACATAGGATTTATTTCATTTAAAATGGGATGTCAGAAAAAAATTATCCTCGCTGAGGGTAGTGTGATTGTAATATATATATATATAAATTCATTTTCACATAGTAAGCTACAATATTTATAACCTATATTTCGTTTTACTACAATTTCTTAGAATTTAGAACTGTGAGCGGTATCGAAATTGAAAGCGGAACGGACAGTTGATTCAAGAGCCAGGACCTGGGCAGAAGTTGAGAACAGGACCGAGGTCGAAACCGAGTGTCGGGTCGGGATTAGAATCAAAGCGTGACCAGGATCCAATTCAAGAACAGCAGCGGAACCAGAATTGAAAGTGAGAACGAGATTACCAAGGTCTTTTCCAATTAAAAACGAAAGGACACATTCTGTTTCCTTGCGGACAAAATTGTTGGCCGGAAGTTAGTGTCAAAATAAAACTTGTTTCTAATTCTCACGAAAATTTTAATGCCACAGAACTACATATTAACTTACCGGCCAATTGATTGCACTAAAGGCACATGGTATTTAACATCGAAAAGGGTGATAGACATTTTCGTTGCGAGAAAACTTTAAGGTTGTAATTACATTTAATACTATTCAGATAAACCACAATAGCAAACAGTACATCGGCAACCAAAAGGTTTCAACACTACTCTTACTAGAGAAGCTGTTTATTTTACATTAAGCCGGAATCAAGTAAATCAATTTACTATTTGTGCAGAGATTGGAATAATTATAGCTTCAGCAAGCGCCTAGCGGTCTTTTTTGTGATACAGTTACAGTATCACCCATGTACACCATGCGTCAGTTTTAAACGTCACACAAACAATATGATACAAAGGTTTGTTTATTAGCATTATGCAGCGCACGGTGCATTTGTTAGCGTGACGTAGGCGCGACAGCCGGCGTTAGACGCGGTGGCCGCCTCTTATCAGGATGTAGGATATATAGTGGTCTTTATAGAAACGGTATGGTTATATTTTTGAGAGGAAAACAATAAGCTGTTTTTCGAGATTCCACTCGATCGACTATCTTCCTTAGACTATTTCAAACATGTATACGCAACAAGATTTTTCTATGTAATAAAGAATTTTTTACCGCTCAATTGCTTATTATTGTATTTGTTAATAACATGAGTATTCTAACTGATACTAAAACGTAAAAGTGCATGGATGTTTCATGTCATTCTATAGTTTTACTCGCATTATTATTTTTTAATGCATACAAAGAAGTACAATTTTAAAAAATTCTTATCCTTAGCAAGGTTGAGCAACTGAGAGTGCTTTTCCTTTATACTGATGATTTCGTGACTTTAGACTCATGTGGTTATTAAGCACAACCGCTATCTACATATTCTATTGCAACTAACCTGAAAAGTTGTATAAACGGTCCATCAGTGTCATTTTGTACGGACAATATATTAGATGAAAAAAGTTCTATTGTATTCTGTACTTTGGATTACTTTTGCGGACGACTATTTCGTGATGTTAAAGTCGAAGTTTTACCTCAAATAATAATATTATTTGACTGAACTCTAAACCATAAGCAGGACTACGCTACTAAATCCATGAATTACACCAAAAATAACAAACGATGAATACTGGCAGTAGTTAATCGAGCTTTTTGTAAAGAATAAAGATTTTGATTTTTTTGATTTTTCTATCTATATAATTAAGTATTTGAATAATATTACTCTGTGATTAAAATTCTCACTTGTCTTTTAATATAAAATTTCCTTCTAAACGATCTTAATTAATTTATGATTGGAATTTCACCAAACATTAAAACTACTTGTTTACGAAGACAGAATTTTTTTTCTAATTATTTCTTATAATTTCGTAGCAGTCACGGCAATGGGCTAGTTCGATTTTCAACTCTTCATTTACGGTGGTATCTGATACATAACACAACGACAGACGGACACACAGATCGCCATTGTGAACCAACGGAATAGACAACGAACATGAGTTATAAGGTTATGGAACTATTTAAAAAAGGAAAAATAAATTCTTAATTCGGAACAATATATGGCGATACGCTAAAGAATCAGGAAAGTGAACAGACAAGGACACGTGCCTCTGTCGTCGATTTATCCAAGCGAGGGTACCGGCATCCAGCTCCGTGTTTGTCTTTTCGCGCATTTCGCGTATTTCGCTTGAGATATATTTTGGAAACGCGTGCTCTATTGTTTGTTCGGAGCCATCACAAAGCTTTCACGTTCGAGAGACAAAAGCTTTCGCGTTTATTACGTCGTGCTACATTAAATCGTTATTTCAAAACTAACAATTCGACGAAATTCCCTTTGACTTCAAAATCGCCATAAAACGTTTCAGTTTGACATATTTTCAGGTAATAAGAATATCGTTTCACATTCAGTTTTTTAGAGTAAACTTTGTATTCGTCTGTTACAATACAATTAAAAATGTTAATTGTACAATTTAATTATAGTACGATGTTATTTAGCAAAACAATAAGTAAGCCAATAGAACTAAAAGCAATAACGGCACAGCGGCCGTCAGTTACTGCTAATTTTAATACGTATTTCGATAACCGAAGTTGAATAAAAATATGAAAATTTATGCATTTCATAACATTAGGAGCGCTGCGATTGTGGGGGCAGAGTGAGGTAAGCCGGTAATGTCTTTTAATTATACCAAATATTAATAATTTGTTTGTGTACTAAATGAAATCACATATGTGGGACTATGAATGAAAAGTTAACTTTTCGCGAAGATTGAAAATTTGTCTCTTTCACCATTTTCATAAAAAAATATAATTCACTTTCCATACATCAGACTATTTATCTTTTAGTCGTCGAACAGACACCTAAGAAACCCCCTACGGAAATTTAATAAAAGGTCTTTTGATAGACAGTAAAACAAGTTCAATCTGGCGCTCGAATTGCCTCTACAGAGCTACATTGTTTTGAACGAATTGCAAGATTTAATGGCGACTATGTTTTATTAGAAGACGTCGTACACTTTACTGCACTGCGGAGGCAGGCGCGTGTGCGGGGATGTGGAAAATAAACTACAGTATTGCCGTTCATCCCGCTTCGGTTGCATTAAATTTGTATCTCTCCGTCTCTTTCGCGTTGGCAGAAGATACCTAAGTTGTCGTACGCACATAACGCTAGCGAAATTTCCTAGGCCCGCCGCTTCCATTCCGCGGAGGCCATTCTAATTTTGATTGCGTCCCGCGCGACTGCGCCGCGAGCACAAGCAGACGCTTTTGTGTCGCGAACGCGACAGCTCTCAGCGCGCACTGACGTATGAGTTACAATAATTATTAGCTTTAGGACGCCTCCGCTAGCTCTATTCGAGTCACGTTCAATTTAGTTGTAACAGATCTAACTGCGTGTACGGTTTCATTGTTGGCAAAGGGGGATGCTTTTTGAATACGTTAACCGCGTAACGGACAGAACGGTAAAATTATGTTTCGTCTTCATTTGCCTATTGGTTAGTATGGCCCTGAAGTACCTTTATGCCTGAAGTACATTATTTGTATGTGTATTTTCCTTTTGTGTTCTGAAGTTTTAATTATATGTTTGACCACCCATTACTATTTTCTTTGAACTTGGCGAATTCATTGAATCCATGTTGTATACTGAAACTAGTGGAATGTAATAAAATACATTATTATTTTTTTTATAAGTTTACACCTATTTTCCAGGGGGTTAGGCAGAGACAATAGATTGTCACATGATACGATCTTAGCATATCGCTCTCGCTTCACTGACATCTATCAATCCTTTCATGCGAGATCGGTTTCACGTGTTTAAAATTTGCCCATTTTTTAATATGTCACCAATTTGGTTTGCATAAAATTTTCTAGGGCGACGTTTGCCGACTCTTCCATTACACGCATTCGCTATATAAATCTGTGTTGTCGATCTATTTTCATAATTCTTTGCAGTTGGACATACCACCGCAACATACTTTTTTTTATTCTACTCACTATACCTTCTTTCAAACCATACCGGTCTCTAACATTCTGACATCACTGTTTCCGCATATATCTTTCAAAGACACTCCACATACTACACAAACATCGCATTTTGATTGCATTGATTCTACTTTCATTTTTCTTCTGTCATACATAACTTTCACTACTATACGCAAGCGTAGGAATCAAGACCCCATTATAGATAGCCAAGTGCGCTTGGCATGAGACACAATAGCAAAAAGGCCCCATTTACTTTATTTCTTGCATTTATTGCTCTTTCAATATTCCTATCAGGCTTACCGTCATTATTATATTGTTGCTATGAGAGCGGTGGTGACTTCATGGTTAGCGCGTTGCTCTCTTATCAGAAGGTTTGGTTCCTGACCAGGTGAATTGTCTATGAGTTTTTGAACTTAAGTCGAACTAAATAACTTGCTCTATTCTTCGAATAGCACGTTGAGTCGCCGGTCTTGCAGGTTATCATCGCATAGTGACCACGATCGTTAAAAGATGCCGATCCATACCAGTACTGAATGGTTTAAGACCTTCGACCAGCAACAAAAAAAAAAAACTCGGAGTAACGGTTGACCTCGCCGGCTAGCCCCAAACCTTCGCGCGTTGTTTTGATCAATAATGTCTTCGAGCTAGAAGAGTACGAAAGTTTTATTATTTGTATGTTAAATCTCAAAAAAATATATTATTTTTTTAAATAAAAAAAAGTTATCTTATTGTTATTTTCCAAATATTTTGTCAAAAATATCTTTTGAATAATACAACACGTTTGAATGGGATGAATTTTTTTTATTGTTCATGATATTTGTAAAGGAAATGAATTGATTTCGAATCAGTTTACAACATTCAACACAGATTTATTAGAAAGAGACTTGATTAGACTTTGGAGTAGATCGCCTCAATAGCTTATAAATTGTTCGAAAAAAACATTAATTAAATAAGAATTTCCAAGAAATCTAAGAATCAGGCATGTTTTCACGAAAGTGACAAATTCGATTCTAATTGGTTTATTCGATTAAAAGACGGGTATTCAAGTTCACACACGCACGCACACGCGCACGCACACGCACACGCACACGCACACACACACACCCACACCCACCCACACACACACACACACACACACCCACACACCCACACACACATACACATATTGAGAATTAAAAAAATATTATTGGGAATATCGGAATATGTACCCCTCTGCTAGATATTGGTTGTAAAAAGCTGTCTTGAATAGCTCCGATAGTTGCGTTACGATTATTTAAGAAGTTGTTAAAAATTATACTTGATCATCATCATCGATCAACCTTCAGCCAGTCGCAATGACTGAAAGGGACAAGTCCCGATACACTGAAGGGAGCGTAAATATCGGGAGTGTAGGGTTCTAGCTTGGATTAGGGTGACGGGAGTGTAGAGCCAGCCGGTATTCGTGGAACCTTTAGCCAGAAACTGGATTCGGGATAGGTAATAGATACTATAGTGTGTCAATAAATATAGTTTGAAGGTATGTTCCTTTTTTCTCTTTCGTTCTTCGTTTCCTTTCTTGGTGCAGGCTTTGACGTCCATTTCTGAGAGTTGGAACAGTTCATCTGCAGCCTTTCTAATTTCTACTGTAGTCTGTGCTAATGTCGTTTATTCTTCTTGGTTCCTGTTTTAAAAACTACTGTCTTGTTATGCGAATCTCCCAAGTGCGAATAACTTTCTATTGTATAAGAACTTAAAGCAGAGTTGAGTAGATGGTGTCGAGCTCTTAAACAAATCCTTTCTGGATTTTTCTTCAGTCAATCTTTCATTGTTTATGTTCTCAGCTTGGTGAAGAAGTTTTAGCGACCGTTAAAAACTTGACAAATGTCATCGACAGCCTTTTAAGTTTCCGCTTTGCTCTGTACTATAATCGCCTTTTCTTCTTGGTTCCTGTTGTAATAGCTCGGTCTACCCAAGGCTCATATGTGTAACTAGGACGTCTAATTTTTCTTTCTGTTGTAGTAGATCTTAAGGCGGTGCTCATTAGATGATGTCGAGCTTTTGTTTTGAAAGAAATCCTAATTTCCCAATTTCCTTCTTCCTCCAATCTTTTATTCTTATTTTTCTTCCTTTAGTGCAGATCTCAATGTCCGTTTTTGAGAATTGGTAAAGATCATCCACAATCTTTGTAGTCTCTAGTTTCAGTTAGAACCAACAAAGTTCAGCTATAACCTTATTAATTTCGTGCAGCCCATTTTTATTACTTACTACTGTCATAGCTCATTCTTGTCTTTGCAATTATCTCATATGTAACTAGAGTGTCCAATTTATTTTTTGTCTTTGATCTTAAAGCAATATCTATTAGGTGGTGTTGAACTCTTCTTGAAAGAAAAACTTTCCTAATTCTTATCTTACTTTAATCTTTCATTCTTTATTTCCTTTGCGTTCTTCACTCCGTGCAAGGTTTTCAGTATCCATCTGGAAATGAGAACAAAATTATTTGCAACACAAAATGAAAACACATTTATTTCAGTTCATGAACTTTGACAAAAATTAAAAGATGACTTTAATGTTCAAGTCCAAATACAAACTATGTTAAATTGTTGCACTAATTTCCAAAGTACCTTAAAACAATAGTAAGTCATAATTCATCAATTGGTACTTCGATAACGAATTGCTTTTACTATGAAACATATTACTGAAATTACAGTTTATCTTTCGAAATGTCGTCTTTAGGTGCGAGCATAAACTTGCCCTTGTATCAATGATGTGAGTTTGCCCAGCATAAATGTTCAATTTGGACATCTTACGAATTTACTTGTTGCTAGTCTAACTATACGCGGTGAATAACATCGTAACTGATCTATAACTTATACGAAGCAAACATGATTGTACCAAAAATTGTAATTTTTGATATAGTTGCGAAGTACGCTCATAAACAATACAATAAAATAGAAAAGTAAGCCTTCTGTAAAGAAATACAAAACAGAATGGGATTCTGATTGTTTGTGTCTAAACACATAGGCGTGATTGTTTGCATTACCTGTGAGTTCGGATCGGACAGATTATTCTCGAAAATACCTGGTACTTATCTCAAACGAAATATGTTCATGAACTTTGTAAATAAGGATGACGTACTCATGACCTTGTTAACATTTTTTGTTCTAGTCATCAGTTTTCCGCGACTGTATAGAAAAATTATAAAGTTAAGAGTTAGATTTCTCTTGATGATCAGTGCGTTAACGAGTGAAGTACAATAAGTTGTAAATTTTTAATACGAAAAGTTCAAACTATCATATAGGTTTCGTAGTGGATTTTATAGTACGATTGAATATATACCTTCAGTTTTTCCTACTGTTTGCTTTTTTGTTCTTGATGGTTGAACTCCGATATTGGCAAATCGTAATATTTGGTATCAGAAGTGAAATTGACACGTCGAAAAAAATAAAGGGATGAACTAGGAGATATTGTACGCAGAGTTAGACTATGTCTCAGCAGTTGGTTGACGAAGAGGGAGCAAGCCGGCGGTCTCAGAGATTCCGGATTTTAATTTAAACGTTCTACTCATGGAGGAACAGGCTTGGGCACAAGCTCTAGAATAGGCTTTCCAACAGAAAAAGCCACTGCACCGACAGTGGGAGTAGGCTCTTTCCAACGGGCCGCACTTCCTATTTATTTCCTTCATCAGAATCTTCATCTGGTGGCCAGGGCGTGTACGTTTGGTTCATAGATCTTTTTACTGTCCAATATCTGGATTCGTATGATAATTCGTGGGTAAATTTGCGCGGTAAAGCATCTTCAACCGCGAATTATTTAACGAAAATATCGAATACTTATTTATAATAGTCGAAGGACCTATTCCTAATTTCATTATCGTATATTGCAGTTTATTGTTTTTGCCTTTCTACGTTTTTGTTAACTTTAATTACTTAAAGGTAACAAAAACCTGTACAATTGTACATGTACGAGTATTATTCTTTTCGTTTGAGTGTTTTTAAATTCCCTTCTTGAAATTCATTTTAGAGGTGTTTAATCAGTTTTTAACAATAGAACGTTCAAATACTTTCATCGAGTCCATCTCTTGTGTAAACGTGTTTACCTCAGTTTCGACATTGAAAGCTATTTTTAAAGGGGTATGTTTTGTGCTAATATGAATAGAAATTGAGCATTCGTAAAACCTGGTTAAAACATTTTTATAAATTGGCATCAATACTTACTGTATCGTCGAGACCGCTACCGTGAAACGTCAATACGCAGGAGCGACGTTAAACAAATCGCGTCCTTTGTGATTCGCAATTGAATACACACAAATTGCGGTTTGCGGCCGTATTTTTCTACATTTCCTTGCACGATTCAGTAGTTGCGTATCGGGTTCGGTAACGGAAAAACAAATTCTCCTTACATGCATGAATTACGCGTGCCCTTAGTCCTGGGACGCCGTTCCCTTCTATCATCGCTCCCGCTCACCGACTCCATTTTGCGAGAAATTTTCCAAACCGCCTCCAATGATATTTCTTCTATACAATACAGAGCGCCGCTTTGATCTCGCGTAAACAGCAAATATTTATTTCTTGTGATCTCGCGAGATGAAATGTTTTCCGAACACATAAGTCGACTTTACGAAATGTTTACTTTATTACTTAAGACTCGTACGGCGTCGACTGAGCCGTAGTATTCACAGTACGTATGTTTTTTAAGGTTTGCTTTTTCGCTGTTCTTAATACATTTTGTACGTAGTACAAGATTACATAGTACTGTTAAAATCGATTCAACGATTTCTGTCTTTTCGTTGTACACAAATATGTATAAAAAAACGGAAATGCGAACAGCCAACGACGGCTATCTTTAATGAAAAGTACTTTATTTCTTTATCTCCTCATTACGTTATTTTTTTTTTTTGAAATCTAATATGATTCGAGAGTAGCAAGCATAAAAAACAAGTCGACTTTTAAAATCTAGCTTAATACTAACCTAGTTTTATATATACCGGGTGTAAGAGACAGCCTTCCGCAAACTGATAGAGTGAACTCAGTATATTACACTAAGATGATCCGCGCATGAAATTATTTTAGGAAAGTAAAGGGAATCCAAGAAAACTGATTTGTTTTATCACCTCCTACGCAATGTATCGCTACCGTTTTTAAAGACCCATTCCTGCTTTTTTTATTATACCTGTTTCATTTACAAAAATGGAATGCTGCGTACAGAAAATGTGATTTTACATAGAAATAAAGTAGTTTTAACTGAAAAAAAAATTTTTTTTTTCTGAGAAAATTCCAGTGAATTTTGATTCAAAATAAGGGTCTGAATGCACCCTATCAGTTTGCGGAGGGCTGTCCCTTACACACGGTATATCAATTGAAAAATAACAAGAATAAAAATAATGGCCAATCCAGCTTCCCTACCTATTCATAAACCTTCTAAATATATTATAAAAATTGTTTAGTCTATCTCATTTTTAATTTTTTAAGCATATTTAAAATAAGAGAATTGTGGAAAACAATACGATTATTTCACTTTATAGAGCGGTTTCACTAGATAATTAATTACGCAATAAAATCGTATTGTAGACTTTTTGATGATTTTTGCAAACGGGCTACACACCAATAAATGAAAATGAGATCTTTCTAAATATCTCAATTATATTTATTACTGCCTAGCATATCTCTACTTTAAAATTACCGTATATAATATATACAAATAAGTTGCTGAAGAAGATTGTTCATTGTTTTTTGTATTTATCTTTAATTTAATGTGGGTAAATAATATATTGTTTGATATTTATACGATCGAGCTGTCCTAACTTTATTAGAATTCACTTACGCGTAGCAAAATGATTTGTTTTAGTAAATATCAGTTTTGAGATATTGTTCTGATAGAGCAGAGCAGATCTTTTGTGATATCTACGATATTCACAGAAGTGTCACACTTACGCATCTGTACACACAAATTCACATTCTAAGTTTTTCTTACATATATTAATATATATAAAAAATTAATACATATACCAAAATTTTTGGATGACAATAGTGATTAATATAATTTCAACACTAGAAAGAAAAATAAATTGTGGTTACATGTTAATTGAGTCCGTAAGGTCACGGATTTATTTAGAGGACTATGTGTGCTTATTAAATAAGGTTCCTGATGATTTTCAAAATTTACCCTATTTATTATCAAACACTGTAAAGGAGGGCATTAAATAATTTCTGAATTAAATGTTTTAACATAACTAAGTCGACTTTTTATAGGTTTATTTCTTTTTACAAAACTCTTATATTTTTTAGCGAATGTGGATAATTTGTTTTGAAACCAGCTATCTTCAAGTTTTTTATCGTTCTTTTTAAAGGGCAACTGGCTTACCAAAGTGTGGTTTTTTCAAAGTTGCAATTTTATAAAAGACTGTAAATGAATTTCAATGTAATGGAACTAGTGACCAAGCAGAAGTGTCTCTCGAAAATTCGTATGTAACCAATTTTCTTTGAGCCTGCCTTTTAAATATATAAAATCTTGTCTAATAATAATAATAATGACATAATCTAATCAACTGAGGTGAGGTGAGGTCTGTCTGAAGCATGCCAATTGTGACGAAGCTTGTAGGTCTGTTTATTTCTATCTTTGTTCGATGATAACTTGAGCATCTTTAATTGGATCTTCATGAGCTTTAGTAGAGCAGTCGCGAAGTCAAGTATAATTTGTTAGTTCGAATATATTTAGTATCGGTGTACGGAGTTACGGGGACCTTTTGGGAAGTTAGAAAATCGATCGAAAGTCTTCTTATAGTAGCCAACTTATGTATTTAGGTGGACAAAGAAGTCACGATGCCATATGAAATAGCTGGTAATATTTCACTTTTATAAATAAATTATATTGTATATTTTCAATGAAATGTATTAATTACTATCGGAGTATTATTCCAACTCTTGAATGATATTGGTCGTTTGTATGCATCCGAATATATAGTGTGTCATATTTTCATTTATCCGTAAAGCATTTTTTCTAATCCGTGAACATTTCAGGGTTTGTTAAAATGTCATCTTTTACAACCCGTTAGATTAAATGAGGTTTATTTTAGAACAATCCCGAAAAGGTAATGATTTCTGAAAAAAACCCTTTCAGAAGAATCGGCACAGCTGACAGCACGACTCTGACGCGCGACAAGAAAATTTATTGTTCTAAATTTAATTGTTTTCCATTATTTTAAAACTTTGACGTTGCTCGTAAAGAGCGTCTTCGCGTTAAATATTTGATAAACAGGCTCATGGATCATCCGCTCCCACACTCCTGAACCGACCCCGGCACCGCCCATTTGCTCACTTTTACAGAATATTAAACACTCATGCCGCAACTAACAATTCGTGGCTCCCTGTTATTGGCAATCTCTTATTTTTACTTTTTCCGCCATCAAGAAACATGTACATCATACTGATGCTACCGGTCGGTGCCTGGCGCGTGCGCACGTCATATAAAAATATCGATCCCGCTCTTTCGCCGGGCCCTCGGTAATTTATAATGGGGTCCCGTCAGGAGCGATCGCCTTCGCTCGTTGCGGAGCGAGGGCAGCGCCGCCGACCTTTCGCCTAATGGACTCGGCCCGCCGCCGCCGGCGCCGTGCTGCGGCCCGTGCGTCACCGGCTACGTATCCTTTGACATTTGTATTACGAGCGCCGCTTTACGTACGGGTGACAGAGGTTACATGTGGGTGAGAGCTACGAGCTGACTGAAGACATTGCCATTTTTCGTGGCTCCCATGATGAGAGGCGCAATAATCTTCTTTGATCTCTCAGCGATGGTGATTATGCATAACCTTCAATCCACGCAGTCCAGCAGCTGGCGGTGTGGTTGCTAATAATACTTTTCCTAATGGGAATCCGTGTCATCCCTGGCCAGTATAAATTATTATCATATTCTGATTTATAATTTTCTGCTATTAAAATTGAAAATTATTGTATCGATTGAGAAGTCGTCGTTTTGCTTTCTTCATATATTCCAAGTTTCACTATAATACACATCCATACTTTTATAATTTTTGTGTAACGTGATGCATGCATTTATGTCTTAAATTCACGAAGCTACAGAGAAACATTGATCATACAAATACGTATGCAATAATAATTATTGTAACGGCGGAAATTGCATAACTGGGAAAAGAATATTAACTATATCTATGGATACTTACTTTGTCTAGACTTTCCACCTCGTGTAGAAAAATTATTACAAAGTTGCGTGTTGCGAATTTGAAAAAAAATTCGGTTTGAAACAAATCGCTCTTTCAGTGAAACGGAAGAAAACACCATTTCAGTATTTATTTGCGTAGAAGGCGTAACTTATGCTAGAAATTCTTATTCGAAGACAAAAGTTGGACCAAATAGTTCATTTTCCTATACCAAGATTACTCTGTCATGGTTAGCATGCAATGGCTGATGTTTGTAGGTTTGCCTTCATACGAAAATACTGATTGCGTCTTTGAAATAACGCTCATGAAAGCCCAACAAATTAACTTCTTACTGTTCTTGTATTAAAATTCTAAATGTACACGACCATTACAATAACATACGGAAATATTCTGGAATCGCAGCAAATTTTGAATACAAAATAAAATATTTTATTCAAATGTTTTATTCATATCATAAAACACGTTTTTGAATGTGTTTGTTCTGTTCGGGAAGTTTAAGGAAGAAATAAGGCATCTTCTCTTATTATTTTTTTATTTATTCGTTACAATGGTCAGTTATTCACGTCTTATGTGAACAAAATTTGATTATGAACTGACTTTTTATCGTATCGCGATACATAAATATCACAATTTAAGCGCTAAGTATATATTTTGTAGGGCAGTTCGTACATCAGGAAACTGGAGCATTTTGTGTCGACAAAAAATCCCTTTCGCGCAAAAAAGTTTTGTAGACGGAAAATTTCAGGTTCGCATTTGGATCTTTATATGTAAAAATATTTATGAAAATGTATAACTGCAAGGTTCGTATTTGTGGCGCACTGCGATAAAACATCGAAAATTACTAATTAAATTATACTGCTGAAGCCTCCGTGGTCGGGCAAATGTTTTAGTGTGATTCAAAATCAAAATCAATTGATATGTCGAATGGATTACTCGATATTTTGTATTTTCCAATTAATCAATCTCATTACGTATCAAAACCAGAACGAAGCGACGAAATACACTCCTGACCAAAGACAATCGAATATCAGCTTAGACCTACGATGACATTTTCTCACGCTTCCGAGCGACAGGTTATCTCCAGTGTTAAAACAATGTTATCATATATAAATACGCCTCAAGTTGGCTGGTATCGATTCTATTTTAAAACGGAACATTGTAAATAATTCTGGTTGCTCCTCGATATACGTACCCAGGCTGATGAGGTGACACGTCGTATAAGGACAACTGCTCAGCGTTCACGGCCCATCCAAAAACTGGATTCAGGGTATGAAACTGAAACAGTATAATATAATTGTAAAGGCATACTCTGATTTTAGGTTCCGCTCCATCCTGAATATTACATGAATTAGGAATTATTTATGTGGGCTGAAAACGCTCTCAGCTTTTCTTGAAATTTTCCTTAAAATTATTTCAGCGTGCTTCTGTTTTGATATAGTAATTTTTATGACTAAAATATGATTTATTTACTTGTTGATTACTATTTAATTTTATTTAAGTAATGGGATTACTACTATTATTTCATAATATTATAATTTATGTTTTCATTTTGGGTGTTTGCTGAAAGATAAAGAAATTGATAAATATATTTTTATGAATATTGTTTTTATACATTTAATTCATTATTGTAAAAATAAACCTGTACTGAACACTGTTTCTGAAGGGATTTCAGAGATAATTCATTAAAAAAATTTGGTTTTGACTGGTATAAAATTTTGAAACTGTGCCGAGGAATTACGCCACTGTTTCAAAAGGATACTTATTACTTAAGTTCAAATAAATATTTTTTTGATCAGTGCTTACTTCAATAGATACAAACGTTTTGTTAATAATGCTTCAGGGGCAAAAAAATCTGAACGGAAAATTTCGATTGCATTTTTCAATTTTCATACCCTACAAACATGAAAATGTGTAACTCTAGAGCTCGTATTTAACATACACTAGCTTTCGCTCACGATTTCTTCTCCATGGATAAAGTATGAAAGAAATATTCTCTATTTTCTAAGTTAAACATTTGACAAAATGCCTATGGAAACCCGCATTAAATTCCGTGCGGCAGTTTTTTCATTATGCGCGAATAGAAAAACACACGGACAGACAAACAAATTAATGTTTCAGCTCCTATTGCATTTATAAACCCTACTTTATGAAGAAACTTAAATCACACCTTAAATCAAATGTCATTTTCGTAATCAAGTCCCAAAGAATGACATATTGAGTTTTAGATTTACTTCCACCCCTAAGGCATACGCGGGCAACCATCGGTCCGCTGTAAGAGTTGATCCGGCCCGCGAGACATTTTGAAAAATTTCATGTCTGATATCTATCGCTAAAAACTATGAGCGCTAGTTTATAAAACACTACATTAAAATGTACTACGTTTTGAACGCGGCCCGCGAACCTATTTGCATACTAAAGTTTGACCCACATGTCAGGTAAAGGTTGCCCATACCTGCCCTAAAGGATGGATTAAAAAAAAATTCGGAGGACGTATTTGTTTATTTGTTATTAGAACTTTACGAAATTGAAAGTTTAAATATCTATTTAATATTTAAACTTTGAACCTCATTTTACCCTTTTAAGTGAATTTCGGAATTTTCTTCCTTATTTCTTATCGAAATCCCATAGGGAACCCCTGTGCAAAATTTCAGCTTTCTAGGCCTAAGGGTTAGGTTTGGGTTTGATGAGCCAATGAGTCGTAAGGGTCTAGTGATTATTAAACGCAAGAAGCCGTGAAATTGAAAGTTACGACAAAAAAAGTGTTCGCTTGGGAGACCATGTCAGGTACGAAGTTTCTTACGCTTTTCCTTGAATTCTGAATGTAATTGAAAATAAAATTTTAATTTTTTTATTCCCTATCATTTTTTTTGCAATTACTGTATGGTAAGGAATCAAATCAAAAAGCTTTACTTAACGTTTTAGAGAAATATTCATTGAATTAAAAAAAATTAATTTTAACAAACTTCCCTGGCATGAAGTTATAAGGTTCGTGTGAAGGTGATCTTGCATGCATTTATCAGGCTCATAAACACCTATATATAATAGAAACAGAGAGAAAGGTCATTGGGAATCTATGTATAGATCTAACGAACTTACTACACACCCGGTTCCCGCTCTACATTGCTCAATTAACAAGCGTGTCTTAGAGAGTGAGAGAATTGCCGAAAGTCAAATGAAAGGGCATTATGCCTTTTCGTTACGTGACGATTTCTACCAAACATAACTCCTAAAACTTCACTCCTAGAAACAATGTTAAAGTGCGTATTGAACACGTGTAGAGTTTCGTAGTTATCCGTTACAATATACGGTCTTAGAAAGAGGGTTTTTATTTGATACTATAAATTTATTAATTAAGTTCACAATTTAACGGCTAATAAAGTCTAAAAGAGGCCTACGTAAAACGGGTGTTAAGGATGTTATGATTTTATATTTCCATAATTTTAAATGCTTCATAAACTTTATATGTTATTTATTTTACATAATCAATAACGTTATCTAAATAATTTTCAATGGAACTTGTATGAAATTTTGATTTTTACTTCTCCAAGTATGTTATATAAATTAGTTCACAATAGTGAACGAGAAATAATTCGTTAACTTGTAAATTCCTAGTCAGCTGCGATAGACTTCCTTTTAACTTCATTATATATGCTATTGTCGTGAAGTATTTCATCTATCCAAGTACAATCAACAAGAATAACTTGGTGGTGTGCAGATATTTGACTCGCACAAAATTAGCACTTTAAAGCTTAACATTTGACAAAGCCATGTATACAATTCAATTTGAAAAGTTTCTCGCTCGTTTTTCTTGAGCGATAACTGTTTTCTGAACGAGTGATAGATCTATATTATAAAGGTAAATTCATATTTAGAATGGTAAATTAATAATATAATGACGCATTTCAAGAGTTAGTGTAGCTTATGAAATAAAGAGATTTTTGAATTGAATTTGAATTTAATTTTGGACTTTATTCCATTTTCATTATCTGAGCTTACAGCGACCATAATATATAATACACACTGCGAAAATTTCAAGTGTCTACCTAATACGGTACAGAAGATATACTGGCACAGACTGATGAGCAGACAGGAGAGTAAAAAAGTAGTAAAAAAGTCCCATTAGCATTTTTTGAGTGCGGGACCTTAAAAAAGAATGGTAGAATCAAGCAATTATTGGGCGAAGATGTTAATTTTTAAAATTATATCAACCATTACTTTATCTTTTACAGATTACAAAATCTGCAAAAGATAACGTAACGTAAAAAAAAAACGTAACAGGTACAAATCTGTCCACGATAAATATCTCTGTCAGTTAATAGATCGCAAGGTCATACTTAGTGTTACGAAAATGTTTAGGAGTAAAATCCGCGATCTGTTACTCATATGATGTGCCCGTTAAAATTCCAGCCGACGACTTAGGACGCGAAAATTTCAGGGGATTCCCCATTTTATTTTACTCCTAATCGTGGATTCAGTCCGAGAAAATTATATGGTTGGATTTAGTTTAAGAGTGACTTGATTTTTGGTACTTTTATCAAGTCAGCTAACTATGTAAAATAATTTATGTCAAGGGCGGAAAAGTTAAGAAAAATTAAAAGTAGTTAAGATAAGACTAAAACAGAGTGTGCGTATCATTAGAGAGGAGATGGTCATCGCCGCCCATGAACGCAACCTCTCAAGTGTCACAATGTGTTGCCGGGCTCGTAGGTAGGAATAGGGTATTTGGTGGAACACAGATTAAAGAAGGGTGATAAGCCACCGGAATTCTCACTCTCTGGACGAAATACAACAGCGGAGGCTGTTACTTCTGTCAAATTAGTATTCTGTGAGAGCGCTGGAGCCAAGTTGACCACAGTATAGCGCTATCGGTCTTGTTTCCTCTCTTATTACGTCTCATCGTAGGCAGATTTCGCATGTGATTTTATTGTCACCGTGTATATAAGTTATTTAATTTATTTTATTGTCGTTCAAAACTATCTGCACATCCTTCAGAATGCTTTAATTTTCGTAACAACAATCATCACCGACGATAACTAGTTACGTTATCGTCACGTTTAAACTATCCATTAATTCACAATAAATAATTTTAACCTTTTCTAATATTATTTTGTATTTAATTTTAGTGAGACTTATTTATAAAACACTCAATTACAATAGAAAACAGCTATTCTGAATTAATATATTTCGTGGAGCTCGTGAATTTAATTATCTTTTACCACCCTCAGAAGAGTATTATTTCTAATAACGTAATGATCCCTGTTAAACAATCCTGAAGTGCTCTCTTTTATGTTAATATTTGGAGCTTAAATAAGGTTAAAATTAAATTACAGCTTAGTCTGAGTTTAAATTTACTTTTGATACAAAACAGCAGCGCCGCTATCGCGATGAGCGGAGGCTTGTTGATATTTCGTTTTCCAGAACAAACGTCAGCTGCAGGCCGGAGTCGTACTCCTTCATTCAATTTTCATTCGACACAAATTAAGTTTCAATTGAAGAGATAAAATATTTTTTTTTTGTTAAGCAGCGTTTACGACTTACAAACAAATATGGGATACCGCAAATAGAATTTGAAATTATTTTTATGTCATCGTGTGAATCCGTCTATTGACAGTTTGCATAATCATTAATATCATAAATGTGAAAGTTTGTATGTTTGGACGTTTGTTAATCAATCACGCTTTAACAACGGCTGAACAAAGTTCTTTGAAACTGTCCAATAATATAGTTTACATCGGAATAACGTATAGGCTATAATTTATGGACATACTAATTTTGCTCGCGATTTCGTTTGCGTGATTGTAGAACGAATTCTCTATTTATTCAGAGAGGTTCACATCAATGTTGGCTTGGGATTACAACAGCGAGCAACACCGGAACCACCACTAGGAGCGTAAGCGAGGTCGTTTCATGACTAAAACGTTTGTACCATTGCGTGTGTTTCTGGTGTGAGATTATCGGTTCTTCTTGTACGAAATCGAGACGGAGATCATGGTTGATGACGTCATCGATCGATATAAAAGATGAAAGAATTCGTTGTATGTGTACGCGGCTCCGGCTTGTGTCTTTACACAGAATTTGGATCTGGACCAGAATTGGAATCAGAAGCGGAGCCAGGACTGAAATCGAAAGCAGGGGTGGTATCGACCGCTAGGTTAACATAGGATCGGTCGAAATAAATGATCAGAGATTTGATGTCCAAGCGGACGGAGTCGTGGACAAAAGCTATTATTATAAATTCATTTTAAATAAAATTACATATCAAAGGAAAAAAAATAGTAATATTGTCTAAAAGTGTTCTCTAAACAATACAGAATTAATAAATAATCAGTACCAAAGAAATTAACAACACGCGTACATGATCATATAATCGGGACTAAGTTTGATGTAGGGCGAAATAAGTACAGGAAACATCAAAAATTCTGATGTGTTTATATAAATTTGGGGAATGACTCGATGTTTTTTTTTTTTTATTTTAATTTCAACTAATAGATCAAGTAGCTCAGAAACAATAAGTTGTATTAACAATTTAAATAAAATATGAAAGTAATACAAAAATGTTTTTGTATGTAATATTCTTTGACTATAATAAAATAATTCTTTTTTTTGTCCGTAAATATCTATTTCGATACAATTATTTTACATTTTATTGAGTTAAAGTTATTCAAGAAATACCAGAAGGTTAAAGTCGAGCGCCCGCGACTCGATCCCTGGCCGCTTGAACGTTGAACCGCAGAAGCGCGCGCGCGCGTCCGCGGCCGCGCTAACGACTTTATGAAAATTAGCGACTTGTAAACATCCCGGCGCGCGCTGGTCCGCCGTGTACCTGCAGCGTCGAGATTAAATTAAGTTACATAAACTTAAATTGATTATCGACATTCCATCAAATTAATTTATACAGCATTCGTCATTGATTGCGGTAAACCGAGGACGGGCGTGCACAGCGAATTTCTCTTTTATGCTCAAAAGAACGTGCATGTAACCTAATATTAAATATCGCGCAAGGGTATTATTTGGAATTCCTTTCGATATTCTTAAAGAGAAGATTCCTATTTACGTTGTTTTCACCATTCAAAGAACTGCTTTTCAGTCTTTCTCAAGCCGTCGACGGCCGTTGCGCCTCATTAGCGTCACGTTTCAGCTTATTCATGTAAATGGTTTTTTTTTCCTTTGAAGTATAGTAGACATAGGACTGGATAGGCATATACAGATATGAAAAAGGGGCCACAGAGATGAAATAGGTCGCTATGTAAAACTTTGGGTTGACAAGGCCAGAAAAAGTTAGCTGTGTTTCTATTAAACTTTGGGATTAATCGTTCTTGGAAATTGTTTTTACTTTGTAGACTTTTACATTCGATGAATACTTGCTGTAATATTTGTTCGTTTAATACTTTCTTTGAAAGTATAAATCCACGACGTTTGTAAAAGATTTAATGAAAATGATGCCGGTTCTAAAATACGTCAAGTAATTTGTAAGATAACCTAAAAATGAGACGTGCTTTGAGGGAGTGATACGATTGGAAATCTTAAGGAACGCACGAAGACGACAAACGTAAAATAATGGACTCTTTATCAACGTAGAATGTTTATTTTAGTTTACTATAAAAAAAAAAACACAAATTTTATGCCGTCGACTGCACACCAAAACAGACAGTGTTTGGCGGGCGGCGGCGGCGCGCAGTTCGGCGAGCGAGCTTGTTTCCACTCCAAAAAGCATCGGGGTCCTTCCACTTCGAAGTTCATGAAAGCGAAAACAATGACACTTCTTTTATATAAATATGACAATAACAGCGTGTACACGCAAATAGTTACTTCTTGTTTTGAGCCATGATAATAAGTCATCGTATGAATTATTAACAATAATTTATCAAATGCCAGTCGTTGAAATGTATCAGAACAGTCTCTAATCGGAAGTGTAGCTTTCTAACAAGAAACACGTTTAACTTTTATTAATATGGATCGCTTTTCATTTCTCATTTGTGGAAGACGGATGACGTAAAAGTTATGAAAATAATTTTTAATAATCTCATTCATAGAAACTTCTAATTTTGAGAAAGTCATGTACTTCAAAATAAGTTTCTACTCTAAATTAGAAAATTTGCTTTAAGTCAAAATTTGAGACAACCGGGACGGAATACAAAAATAATCATTTTTTTTTTGTGTGGTATCACTTATTTCTTATTAAAATGATAAATATATGCAGTGCGAATCATGGATTAGTGATATTAACATTCAATACGAATTCGAAAAAAAAATCCAGCACGTGATATGTATACCGGAAACCTCGCGGGGTGCGTACCGAGTCGTCGGCGTGGGCCTTTCGTGAGCTCACCCCGCGCGTGCGCCAACAGCGCGCCTTGCCTGCGCCTCTCCGCCCAGATAAATAATAACGCTTCCACATCCGCGCATCCGACGCAATTATGGCGCGAGTTTCGTATAAATTAAACAGGAATAGCTCCATATTTTGCCCCGACAAAGCAGTCACGCTCGTTTTTTAGCAGACGCGAGCCCTATCCGACACATTTTCATATTTGAATTCGGTTATTTTTGGCACTCGTTGCAAGTATTACGATCAGCGCGGGGAAAATTATATTGTGTTCATCGTGGATTTTGTTTGTTTTTGGTGATTTTTAGGACGTCATCGACGTCATTCTCGAAACGTATTATATTTCATTTATTCGACGTATTGTTTTCATGATTTCGGAATTGAACTTAGTAGTATCTTGCTGTGTCGGACATTCGTCAAAGTGATTCAATAGGAATAGGATAGCAAATCTGTAACTGCGATTGTGTGACTTTGTTCATGGGAGAAAGTGAACCGCATAGAAATCAATTAAACGACATTTGATCATAGAAAGCTTAATAAAATTGAAATGTAAGAAAATAAGTATATATTGCTAATTATCACTATACTTAATAAAATTCACACCGGAGGAAATTCATAAGTATAAACATGACACTACTTATATTTTTAAATTTTAACGTTACGTACATTTTCCTTAAAAAGTCTTTGTACTTTTAAGTTTAGTTGTAGAATTTACGCGTTTTATGTAGGCTGTTTTAAGTACTATTTCAGTGGAACATGAAATAGACACGGGCTGATTTTTATTTTTTGTTCATTCGAGTTTAAATATTAAGTTTTTTTTTTTTTAATGGATAATACAAAATGGTAACGTAATACAATAACTATTTTCTAATAATTACAATTTTAAAAAATGTTCATGATCTCCAATACGTGCTTTGAGCTTTGTATGCACTTCAGGGCGTGCGTGAAAGGACAAGGTGCAGCGGCCGGACGCCGCACTTCGTCTGACACGTCACCCGACGCCGCGCCTGCGCGCACGGGGAAGCTCTTTGGATAATTACTTAGTCCCAATTATCTTTATAATGGCAAATGAACTGGTGAAAAAACTATTTGTAAACTGTATTTTCAAACCGAACAAAACAAGGATGTGAACAATGTGCATAATATTCCACATAATATGTGTGTTGTCGTCACACGCGACAAACGATGTCACTATGTTCTGGTGTGCCTGTAAACACTCTTTTGACCTGACATTTCAGTTTGCACTTTGCGATGGCGATTCAATTTGGATATAACGAAGTCTTCGTCAGAACAAATAGGGCATACACTAACTGGTTTGGCATCCTCAGGTGTTTTAGACAGAGATGTATAGCTTTGCCGTAGCAATTCTGCCTATTCATGGATAGCTGTCTATTTGATTAGAGAGTATGAGTAGGTGTGGACTAAGAAGTGATGAAATTCCTCCCTGTAACGTGCATTAACATGCAGCATGCAACTCACCGCAGACCCTCGAATCCGTTTTTCCACTACTAATTCTTACCCAACTGATTGAATATTGATTCGAGAGGATTGACAGATATCAAACACCTAAGCAAGTGTTAATTTATCTTTGTCGGCCAATAATTATATTATTATTTCTACGTACATGTTATGCCAACTAGGCACATCCTTAGAAAAATGCAGATAACACCTAACATTATATAATTGATGAGCTGTGTCAGTCAAATGCCTTCCGTACGCGGACAACCAAGTAATCCTTGCGCCGTCGGCGTACGAGTTGCAAGAGATGGTAACTAAAATGAATAATTCTGTTAAGAAAAAAGGTATGAAAGTAAGTGTCAGCAAGACTAAGGTGATGGTGTTTAAAAGAAGCAAAAGCACGACTGAATGCGATAGACTTATCAGTCTCATGTCGTCTGTATAAAGTGTTTGAACTGGCCCTACTAAGACGTAAAACAATTAAAATTAGCGAGAACCAGGTAAGAGAGCAAGCGGAATGCATGAAAAACGTCTCTAGCATTGATCGCATACACACATTGAAAGTAATAATCGAACGATTTGTTGAATATAATTTCTTCTTATACTTTTTTTTTTAGAGATTACTCTAAAACCTTGATTCAATCTCGCATGACTTTATATGGCAGACTTTAAACCAGCGAGGAGTAGACCACGACTACATAGCACTTATCTGAGCAATTTGGTCGAAAAGCACTACAAGAGTACATCTAGACACAAGAGCGCCAATATTTTATGTACAGAGGGGGGTGAAGCAAAAGAATCCACTTTCTTCTAAGAATCGTAGTTCTAGAGTTCATTTCCGAAATATAGATTAAAATCAAATCAAAAGTATCTTTATTTCGTAGGTAATGAAATTACACTTGAAATGGTTATTAATCAATTCATTTCGACATTACCGCCCATTCCAAATGCTGATTCACCGAGAGAAGAACGGGCAAGAAACTCAAGGTTTGCTCTTTTTACTCATCAATACAAAATATTTAGTCATTTATAATTTAATTGACATTTAAAAATAATATGAAATAACCTGATAGGTGAGCAGCTCAATCTCAGGGGCTTTTTTTCATTAAAATATTCCAATACGGTATAATAGCCCTTGCCATATAATTTTCTTTTAAAGAAACGTTTAAACTCAGTAAATGGTAAATTTTGAATTTCAGTTGGGATCTTATTATAAAAGCGTCTTGTGAGCAGCAAGATCATTCTTATGTCTAGTATTAATGTTATGGATGTCGCTCCTTTTATGGAACGATTTTATATTTCTCTTGACATATACCAGGTTTTCGTATATATATTGTGATGCCAATGTTAGGATATTAATTTCCTTAAATTTTTCTTTGAGAGATGTCATTGGTCTCAGATCATAAACAGCACGAATAGCTCGCTTCTGCAGCATGAAAATTGTGTTAATATCGGCTGCGTGACCCCATAACAAACGCTATTGGTCTTAAGATAAGAAAAAAAAAATGAAATAAACTAGTCTCGCGTTATATTCGTCTGTAAGTCACCGAATTCTTTTAACTGCATATGCTGCAGAACCAAGTCTTTTTGCTAATATTGCAATATGAGACTTCCAACGTAACTTAAAATCTAAAGTTAGACCAAGAAATAGGGCGGTGTCCACAATATTTAGTACCTCGTATTTGACTATTAAATTTGTGTCGATCAATTTAGAATCAGAGAGGGAAACATTACAATTTTTGTTTTCCTTTCATTGAGGAGAAGATTTTAATACTAAACCACTCAACGATTTCAGAGATGGAACTATTTCCTTTGTCAAAAGCTTGTTGATGCCTATTAATCTTAAAAAGTAAGGAGGTATCATCAGCAAACAATACAATCCCATGACCATTCTTAACAAAATGTGGTAGATCATTTATGTACACTAGGGATAGAAATGGTCCAAAACAGAACCCTGTGGTGCGCTCATATTGACTGCAGATCCCGACGACCTCTCACCATTAATGTCAATCCTTTAATTTCTATCACTTAGATAAGACTCCAAAAATCCAAGCGATCGACTCGTCATGCCGTAATGATCTAGTTTCCTGATGAATGTTCATGATGAACATAGTCAAATTTCTTGGATAAATCGCAGAAAACGCCAATCGCGTCCTATGAATCCTCCCAGGCATCAAAAATTTGCTGAATAAGCTCGACATCGTCTTCGGTTGTTGAGTGACCCTTTGTGAATCTAAATTGTTCAACGTTCATCAAATTCTCGTTATAAAAATACTGCAATAGTTGATTTAAAATAAGCTTTTCAATAATGTTACCGAGCGTCGGTAGTATTGATATCGGTCTGAAGTTTGTAGGGTCCGATATACTAACGGATATAAATTATGGAATTTCTTTCCTTTGCTTTCTTAGATCCGAAAACACACCATAATCGACGTAAGCATTAAAAATCATTACTAGACATGGAGCATTGCAATATGATATTGAAACATTTATTTTTACGGAAAGGCCATTTAGATCGGCAGTTTTTTTCATTTTAATACATTTGAACGTTTTAAGGACGTCATTATAATGGACGTGGGTAAATACAAACGAAGCGCCACAAACATCGACGTTACATTTCAACAAAGATTCGGCGAGAGTGGGCGATGACTTCAGAGAGTGTGTAGTTGAAACTGGAATACTAGCAAAGAACTTTTCAAAAGTAAAGGCAACTTCTATGTTTTTGTTTAATATTTTGTCATTAATTTTAATTGAAATTCTAAATGTCGGGATGTCCGTTTTCCAGTTTCACTATTTATCATATTCTAAGTAATTTTTACCATGATTGTGCTCTTTTTTATTTTATTAGAAACATTGATTTTACGATTGCACACACAAGCTCAATGTTCCTGGAATAATTTCTTACATATTGGACAAATATATCCTAATTATTATACGCCCTTTCCTCATAAAGTGCGTACAATTTACGTCTACTAGTATGAATGCCCACTGTCGTCCAATCACTAAATGAGGTACATATTAGTATAGTATTGAGGGTCTAATCACTAAGGTATTATTAAAATTAATATTTCTTGATTTAAAAACATTTTTGCATTCAGACTTGGTTATAGTCAACAGTGATCTATGTAATTTATTGGGGTCTGTACAATATGATAAATCAGACACCTTTTTTAATACATTAAACAGAAACTGCTCAAGACAACCAATGTTCACAAGCACAATTTTAATTTTACGTTTTACATATTTTTGATCATTGATTTTAAACCCAGCTGTCCATAATGGTCACATAATAGTTTATTTATAACTGACATATGCTCTGGATGAATTTTTGTGAATAAATTATCCAGACAGAATGATGAAGTAGCTGTGAAGCTAGTCGGTTCCAAAAATAAATTTTGTAAATTATAACATTGGAATAGAGATTTTATTCTAGTACATAAACAAGAACTTTCCAATAGATTTATATTAAAATTTCCACAAACAGCAATATATTTACAGTTTTTACAAATTTCATACAAAATATCAGCCATTATTTTTTCGAATACATCAGGGTCTTTTTGGAGTGAAACTACCAAATTATTTTTATAAAAACTGTATAAATTATTTTTTTTCTTTATAATAAAAAAGTTCTACAATTTATATAAGTCACATTTTCATTCCTTCCACATTAAATTAATTTACACTATTTACAATATTTCTACTGTTATCGCTGAAGAGGTCCGATGTGTTCCTGCTAATATTGTCACGTTGGAATTATATAAATCAATTATGATATTGTAGGTAGATTAATAAATAACTGATTTTAATTATGTGTATTTTAGGTTTCACTAATAGCCATTAAAGAGTAGTCTCTGACGACAAATCGCAGTATTATTCCTTAAATCCTAACCGTTAAGGAGTGCTGTGACTTCCATCATCAGCTCAACAGCCTGACATTATAACTACCAAAGGCAAAAATTTGAATAACTAGAAAAAAAAGTTCAAACATGACATAGTATTTGAGAGTGTCCCTCGTCTTCAATCTCTCCTTCTCATTATTAGATCCTGAGTTTATGACTACGGGACAACCTCGGGGTTATATCCTACAAACAAAAAAAAAATAATTTTCGGAATCGGTCCCCAATTGATGAAATTGTAGCTAAACATGTATCAAAAAAACTCGTACAGATGAAAAGAAATTTCTCCTTTTTTGGAAGTCAGTTCAAAATCATTTATAAATCAGTGTGCACCTCATGACAATTCCAGTAAGCCCAAACACGGATAGGTCACATTGTTTTATTAGGGAGTTCCAGTGCCGACCTTGTGGCCACATCATCAGGTCAATTCCACGGTACCGTCTTCGTTAAAATAATTTATTTCAATTTGTTCTGTTATAATTAATTATCTTCATTGAGATGTCTTATCGCCACCCGTACTATATTTATGATACAGGAGCTCCGGTTGCCATCTATGGTCTTCGTCATCGGTTCTACGTCATTAATAATACTACATAATACATTAAATAATACCTTGAATGAAGACACGGAGGTTGATAAGGCCTTTGAAACGTTCTTTACTGACATTCCTGTTTTAACTACGAGTTCTCTAAACTCATCTCCCGCTCTTGCCGAATCATTACTGAGGAATAATAGTTCGATTTGTGATATTAATTTGGAATTTAAATTTAAACATGTGAGTTCTGAAGAAGTTATCAAAACGTTTAAATCTCTAGACATGAAGAGAACTACTGACATTCATGGTCTTTCTATTATAATTGTAAACTCAATTATAGATTATATTGCGCCACATTTGGCGTTTATCTTTAATAATTGTTTAGATGATGGCATGTTTCTCGATTTGATGAAAGATAGTAAAGTAATTCCATTATTTAAAGGTGGTAGTGCATCAAGTCCCAATAACTTTAGACCCATATCTATACTACCGTCACTTAGCAAAATATTCGAAAAATTAATCCTAAAGCAGTTGTTAGTACATTTTTATACCAATAAATTAATGTCAAATAAACAATTCGGTTTTACTCGGGGTCGCTCAACAATCGATGCTGGGCGTTAAGCTTGTGCAACATATTTTTTTGGAGCCTGGGAGGATTCGCGAGATGCAATTAGCATGTTTTGCGATCTCTCTAAGGCTTTTGATTGTGTTCATCATGAAACTCTGATCGAAACTACGTCACTATGGAGTAACAGGACCGGGCACTCGACCTTCTGAAGTCGTATTTGAGTAACAGGGTTCAGAGGGTTGATGTCAATGGTAAGAAATCGTCTGGATCTATAGTTCACATGGGTGTACCGCAGGATCAATTCTTGGTCCCTTTTTTAGTCTACATAAATGATTTGCCTAGCCTTGTTAAGGATGCTCATGAGATAGTACTGTTTGCAGATGATACTTCTTTGTTATTCAAAGTTAAAAGACAACAGCCCACTTATGACGATGTGAACAATGCTATCTAAGGTAGAGAAATGGTTTACTGTAAATAACTTACTTCTTAATAAAATGAAAACAAAATGTATAAGATTCTCACTTCCAAATGTAAGCATGGATCCGGAACTATTTCAGTACGCAACAAAGAATTGAGTTTGTTAATTCTACGGTGTTCCTAGGAATTACTTTAGATAACAGGCTTTAATGGGCTTCTCATATAAGTAAGTTGGCGAAAAGGCTTAGCTCTGCCGCCTATGCTGTCAAAAAAATGAGAAATTTATCGGACGTCGAAACTGCCAGATTGGTTTATTTTGAGTGTTTCCATAGTCTGATGTCGTATGGCATCTTGCTCTGGGGAAACGCCGCGGATATTCAGAAAATTTTCGTGCTGCAGAAGCGGGCCGTTCGCGCAATTTACAAGCTCGGACCTCGTACATCCCTTAGAAATATTTTAAGGAAATAGGAATTTTAACCCTGGCATCTCAATTCATTTATGAAAATTTATTATACGTAAAAAAAATTTAGAAACGTTTAAAAGAAATAGTATCGACATAATCTCAATACCAGAAATAAAAATAAACTGAATTCACATATTAGTCGACTAAGTAAAGTCTCAAATTCATTTAGAGGGCTCTGTGTGCGCCTATTCAATAAGGTTCCTGTAGATATACAAGATTTACCCCTACATAAATTTAAGAGTGTTTTTAAACAATCACTCAGTAAAAAGGGTACTATGCAATTTCTGAATATTTAGAAGACAAAAATCAATGGGCATAAGCGGCTCGACCTCTTACCGGGCTGTCGTTCCTAATGATTCCGTATTTGTTTTGACTATGTATGTGCAAATTAGAAAAGAGCTACCCTTAAGTTTCTTGCTCGTTCTTCTTGAGAGAAAACTGCCTTCCGAACGAGTAGTAAAGTGTAAATTCACAAAAAATGATGACGTATTTCAAGTGTTATTTTGTAACCTATGAAATAAAGATATTTTGAATTTGAATTTGAATTCCTAAATAGAAACGCTCGATTTGTAGCCTAAGAATCGCTCTTTTTATACCTATAATATTTGAGAATGTTCCTCAATTCTTCATGAATTTTATGACTCTAAATGGATTTTAGAAAAACTGGGACCAATCTGGAAGTATATCCTTTCAAATGAAAAATATTTTTCTAAATCCGGCAATAAATGACGGTATCCTTGAAAGGAGAGGTAATGCCGGAAATAAAGTGAATAGGGCCCTACCTGTTAATATGAATAGTAAAAGTTTTTTCACGATAGCGCATTTGGCTATTCACTATGGTGTCCTGATCCCTCTTATGTACGGTATGAAATTAGGGTATGACTTTTTTTTCCGGACATTTCTTGGCATTCATCTATGCTAATTTCGAAGTGTTTCGGGTGTTCAAACTCTTCGCTAGTATGTTAAAAGAAAATGATAGCTTAGTAATTACTCTGATCACGCTTTGCTTAATTTTTTTCAATTGTCCTAATAAGGACATTGTCCTAATAAGGACACAGATAGGTATTCACAATAGCGAATACCTATGTGTGGTGCATTTCTAAAATGGTCATAAAACATTCATGTTCTTTCTATCGCTGGTGAAGTTTTAGTTAATTCATTTATTTTTCAGAACAGCCGTTTAAAATCACCACAAAGTAATAGGATATAGTCTGTAGTGCATATTTTAAGTTTTTGATAACTAAAGTACGAAACTAAAAAAGTTGTGTGCATCAGTAAATAGATTCAGAAGACTTTAAAAAAAGTAACAAGTTATCTATAGCCACGTTAACAAAAAAAAAATCACAATAATTAGTACTTTTAAAATATTATACAAAATGTTAACAGAAAAGAATTGGATAATAATATTTTTTTTACACTTTAAAATTATACCAGCATAATGGAACGGCTTGTACATATATTATATATAGTTACAGTTTTTGAGACATCTTTGCATCAGGGTTATGCAGGTGAGATGGAACTTATGATCGTATAAAATTGTGCCCAAACTCGTGCTAAAGTAACTTCACTAAGTAGAGCACGCTCTGTCGCTTACGAGTAGTAGGCACCTCAGGGAATAACCGAATAGGCGCCGAATCCCTAAAGCAGCTAAGTGTGTTGGCGCCGTACACCGTATCCGTAACAGGCGGACATATGAACAGTTACATGTCCCAATTTAGTACGAGGTAGTTGAGACGTACCCTATAACGTCATTAATAATACCCCTCTATAAGATTATCTCAAACAATCTTCATGTTATTATAGCTAATCCGTCAAATTAACTGCTTAATCAGACAATATGGCCGCTAAAGGCGATCATTAGCGACTGTTGCCGAAAGGCATATCTCGTGTTGGTAAAGTTCACGCGGGCATGATTGATGAGTTCCCCCTCCTCCCGCGCCTTCCAGCCCCGATCGCCCGTACGTGCACCTACGCGGGCGTCGACAAGGGCGCATTATTTAGTACTCGGCAAACGAGCTGAGCTTGCGAATTCGAATGGCGTTATGAAGTTATTGCGCGTTTTGCTGTTTTTATACCTTGTTTTTCTTTTAGATCTCTGAATTGTGTGTGAACAATATTGGAATTATATTGTTAATATATTTATTTATTGTGAGTTGAACCGGTAAAAATTTAAAAGTGAGCATTTAAAATCTATTAATAATAGCTCATTTTGAAAAGCTTAATATGATAAATTGTATTGAGAGTTTTAGTTTGCTTATTAATTTAAATCCAAGTGAATAATCCCGCAAATATCAGTAACACTTTAGTGCCTAAAATCGCATTAAGAGAAAAAAACAATTCGGTTCAGTTTTCAGCTCTGGGGTGTATTTTTGTAGCTTTTGAAAATTGAAATTGAATTCCAGAAAACATTGTTTATAGAAATATTTTTCGCCGTTTAAACAAACGGCCAAAAATGTTTGTTTGCAATAAATATTTTTTTTCACAATCTTTACGTTATTTTGATTTGAAAATATTTGTATATCTATTATCGTATCTCTATGCCTTTAATAGTCATAAATTATTGAAATATAAAAATTTCAGAAAATCCATGTTTTTCTTAATTAAATTATTTTTAGATTCAGTTATATTATAGTTTTTAATTTTTTATTGAATATTCGAATACAGTCGATTGAAATTTTGAATAATTTGTTTCGAAGTGAATCTTCTGTAGAATTGTTGTAATCTGAAATTCGATGAAACGAAAATGCCTCAAGACAGCAACAAACACATACATATACAGGATTAAGCTGGCGACAGAACGAGATAGAATAGATTCATGCCGGGCTAAAGCGAGAGAACAAGCGTCGTTGTCTATCTTTATTGCACACTGTCTAATACTTGCTCTCATCCGAGCGTTTTACATGTGTTAGTACATGCGTGTAGGCCTGAACGTTCCTAAGCCTTGGGAGAAAGTATCGTATAGAAGTATAGTAGTATATCTATATTGTAGTAGGTGTATCTATATTGCATATTTCCTAATATTGTTAATCCTCTCTCAAGCCCAAAGTTGTGCTTTGATATGTCAAGAGAGAAGTATGACTTCATTGACATTGCAATGAACGTTGCACATTGCATTGCACTTAAGAGAGATACAGATGTAGTACTGTAAAGTATTTTAACTGTTTTACATCTGTCAAATGTTCCAGTTTTTTTAAAAATAATTAATGTCTAAAACTTCCAGTTCGTAGTTCAGTGATTTTGTGTTTTGTATCACTTATCTATTTTTAGATATATTTAAGTGTTAATATTTATATTGTAAGTTAAATTAAATGATATGACTAATTAATCAATAAATCAATTAAGAACAATTAGTTTAATAAAACCATAATTTCTTGAAGATTTATCTAAACTTTGAAATTGTAGATTTGTAGAAATATGGCATGAAATCTGAAAATAATATACTAATGTTATGTGGGTGTTCAAACGAATGTTGCAAAATCGATGAGAAATTATTACTAAGATTTAGATATATAAACTGCAAACATTTAATGAGCCACACCTGTCTCTCTTCTACTTATATAATGCATTGCAACGTGTACAATACTTTTCCACTAAGTAACGTCTGCGCGCAGAAAGCATATTGTTGTAAAATACGAAACATAGTAAGAAACAAATTATTTCAAAATTTCGATCTACTGTATTGTTAATGATTATTTGAACTATCAATGAAAAATAAAAATTATAGTACAACTAAATCTAAACCCATTAAATATAAGCACACTGAATCCACTCTCTTCTTCAGAGAAACTACGTGGAACATTGTAAGCAGCATCGAAATCGGTTTACTCGATGAAAGGGTATTATTGAAGGAAAATGTTAAAAAAGTACTTTTCCCAAGCAAGTAACCACTTCAACAAATCCGATTTGATCAGATGTACATTTGACAAAGTTTTATTTACTCTCGCCCTGAGAATAGCTGCTCCTTTCGCGGGACAATTTATATCTAAGAGCGGATTAGTGGGCTGTGAGCAAACGGTGACGATCATCACAAAAACACATAAAGCGTAAAAAAATTTTTCTTGAAAACGTTTTGATTCAAAATCTCTACTTTTGTCGAAATATAAGGCTATGAACTACGAGTTCTTGGGAAAGTTTTCTAATAAAGCCTTCATCAAAAGCAAGCCTCGGCTTCAAAAGCTGTTATACATTTACTATCATGGCAGAGCGTCTGCAACGTGGAAGTTTATAGCCATATTTACATTTTTATCGGCTTTTAAAGCTCATTATTATGTTAAAAAAATTACGAAAATGATATTTTACGAAATGAGAGGAAAGATTACTCACAAAAGACGTCAAGTTTTTTGTTTCTATGAATGATAATAATTATATTACCGTGTTTTTTTTTTGTTTGTATGAATTAGATTCGTGACGGATATTTATTCGTAGCCTCAATACGTCTTACAATGGAAAAAAAATTTTTCTTATTTGAACTAATAAATTTATTTTTTATCCATAAATAAAGCAATAGAGTCATATTTACGAAACGGAACATATGTGAATCTAGAAATTATACAAGGATCTATTCTTGGTCCGTTTTTGCTTTTAGCATAGGCATATCAATGATCTGTCACATTTGATTGAGAGAGTAAATGAGATTGTGTTATTTTTAAATAACATATTTCTTATATTTATGCTTAATAGAAAATAAAAGAAAAGTCCTTCATGTGAACTACGTACTATTCGGACTCTGGTAGTAGTTTCACTCAAATAATTTGTAATCATGTGCCAAGAAGACAAAATGTATAATATAGGTAGTGCCTAACTTTCGAAGATTGATACAGTTACATTGTCAGTGAAATCGTATTTTTCGTATCCACTGTTACTCGAGACCGTCAGTACACTTCGGCTACTTTTATACTACGTTAAGGCTTATGGACACTCCATATAGCGTGATACTGCTTTGCGGAAAAGCTGTAAATATTAAGACAATATTTATAGTGCAAAAAATCGGACAAGGGGGCAGTTGCACTTCCTTATTCAGGGTTCAGTATTAACGAAGGTAGCAACGTGAAATTGGCACTACTGCATTAATATTATTTTACTACATAAATCACAAATTTGTAAAGCATGTCATATCACCCTTTAATCTAAATCAATAATAAAATAGTCACAAATATATTTTAGAATAGGTACCTCACCGTACCACATATCGGAACTTTATACACGCGTGCGGCGGTGGCTAGTTGCGATCATGTATTATATTAAATTTATGCAATGGGTCGGGCATTAGATTGCTATTGTTGATAATTGAAAATTATGTATGTTAAAAAAATGCAAATATGTTCTCGTTCGAAATAATTTTCATTTAATTTATTTATAATTTCCCATTACAGTACATATTCAAATTAATACACTCGTTTTAAAAGTTAGAGGCGGAAATCATAACGCAAACGACTTTGGAAGCCAATAAATCGCGAAATGTACATCTCAGAGGAAACATTTACGTAATGCATTTTTAAATACCTATACAACGACATCCCTCACAAAAGAGTGCACAATCTTTAGTGTCTTCTTCTTTATATATATATATTTTCGTTAAACTTTGTGATGATGACCCCAATTTAATGGGGTTTAATTTTAATGACCCCAATTCCACTGTTTTTTTAAATTTAGGTCTATTTTTTATAACCTAAGAACGGTTTGAGCGACCTTGATGAAAATTGGTATAGTTAAACCACGTGTCTGCGTAAACGATTTCGATAAAGGGTCTCATGACTTTATTTTCCGGGCTAATCTCCAAACGGCTTACCAGATTTTAATAACATCTGTATTTTAAACAGAAGTGGACTAGCTCGTGGAACAAGAAACATGGTGCTTTTTATTAATCTACACCGCTATATAAATTTGTAGCGAATGTCTGCATATTAATTTTTTTTAATCAAATTTTATGATTAATATTTCTTTTGTTACTCACTTATTCTACTCTTAAAATTTATGTCTGTTTGATCGTGACATGACTTCTAGCAATAAATAATGAAAATTGGTATATAGTAAAGACATGTGATTACATACATGATATGTCTGTTTGTCTATTTATTTCTCTGTGAATCTTTTTTATAATTCAAGAAAGCTTTGACTGATTTTGGTGAGAATTAGTATACAATGAGAAGTCGTGATTACGCAAATGATAAGTCATGTATGATGATGCCAGAAATCGTTTTTATGACAAACAAATCTATGAAATAAACAAACCCTTTATGGAAATAGAGGATCTGTTTGTTTGTTTAATACATAGATAGAATAGATGTAGATTACTTCATGAAATAACAGAATACTTTTTATTTTTCTATTAATTCTAATGTATGAAACTATTTGTATTTTTGTAAAAGTTTGTCGTAAATATTTATTATTCCCTGACGTAGGTAATCTTTATATTTCTGTCGATGAAATATGTATTTAATTATTTATTTTTCCGAGCTAATCTCAGAATACTGTAACGGTTATTTTTTAAAGATAATTAAAGAATTTGTCACATTTCACCTTTTCTTAGATGGAAAGCCTTTAATTGAAGAAGTAAAACGAAAAGTCAGTAATTGTATTTGCAACTTGTAAAAGTAAAATACGAGCAGGTTTGCTGACCCGCACTGCGTCCATTGCCGTTCCCGTCCTATAAACCTTAGTACCGTATGTACCTCGTCGTTTAGTGCGTAAAGCCGTGCTTACTATTTTTACGGTCTAGGGTTTAGAGGCTAGTTAAGTCGAGCATTACTGTGCCTTCTGACGGCGGTGTTAAGCTCGCTAAAGCCCGGACGAGCGCTCGCGTCGAGAAGTGTCTACCTATGTTTTGGATTTTATCTCGTGGGTTTATCGATGTAACGTAAAAACTAATTGATGTATGTAATTTTAGACAGTGCTACTATATTTGGTAATCAGTTGAACATAATATTAATATATATAAATAATGCTGCCTAATTTTGAATAATAAATGATACAGAATAGTAAGTTCAGAAGTAGATGATTCAAAAATAATTGTCCTATTAATTATACTTTTCTTTATCCATGTCGGTATAGCTTACATCTTAAATTTTATATTTCGAGTAGTTATACCGTAGTTTTTTCAATTTCGTGTTACATTAAAATAAGAATATTCAGTAACTAGCATGTTGCCCGGGTTGCGCTCGCGTGAGCTAAGCTTCTCACATTTATTTCTATTATCTGATTATTGCATAGGTGGGGATTCCGGTACGTCTTTTTATGCAATATTTATCGGGAAAATCTGCAATTAAAAATAATACATGCCCGTCATTAAGATACAAGATATCTTCTTGACAATTTGGTCTGCAGTTTAGTCATGAAAAGATAACTAAAATACCGACACCCTTTTAAGCTTTTGGCGGCGGCTCTCACGCAGTTAACTTTATTTAATGTAACCGTAGCTTCCGCGTCGCGGCCTCGCCTGCCGCGTGTGCCCCAGACCCCGCCCTCTCTCCTGATTTGTTCCAGTCCAGGTTTGTTGTTAAATACACTGCACTACAATACTTCTTACTATTAGGTCGGGGATTAAGTTTTATTTTTGTATTGTATTAGTAAAAAGTTGTAGTAAAATATCTTTGGTTGTGCTGTTTATATTTGGCTAGTTTTCATACCATAAAATAAAAATAAAAAGTAAATATGGTGTTCCGCCATTTCTTTAATGCCTTTATGTGCACCAAAATGGGTGAACTGACGTAGAAATTCGAAGCATTTTGAAGTTTCATCACGAAAAAAATGAAAAATGCAACACAAGCCGCGAAAAAACTTTGTAACGGTTGTGGGCGGATGCAGTGCCGGTAAGAGGGGAACATAACCAGTTCAAGCGTTTTTCAGTTCAGTAATTTTGATGTCACAAATAACCTCGCTGTATTCGACCTGTTACGGCTATAGTCGACGCTATTTAGAGAAAAGTAGAGCAAGATCGGCGTATTAGTTCGTACGACATAGCTGAAGACCTGGGGATTGACCACAAAACAGTTTTAACCCATTTGGAAAAAGCTGGATATGCAAAAAATGCTAGATGCAGAGATAAATTTATATATTGCAATATTGCAAAAATCTATCTGCATAGATGCAGAGATAGATTTTTGCGATAATTATATTGATTTCAGATAAGTTTACTTATTAATGAGTACTCTATTCGGTCGTAGAGGCCGGTAACGTCGCGAAATTGTAATAATCTGAATAAACGAACAGGTTTTGCTTAAAATGCGACGGGGTCGGACAGTCGACGGGGGAATTCGAATGGGGTCGCTTTGCCTCGAAGCAAATTCGTTAAGCACACGTGCTGCGAATGCGTAGGCACGCAGTAATGGCCGGATGATGAGCGTCCAGCCACGCGATGGACCGTGCAGAGCCTTTCATTGAATTTGCTCTTCACCATTTCGAGCCAGTAAAATGCTAACCGTGCACACGCAGGCTGATGCTTCATTTGTCTGTTGGTCCGCTAGCATAATGAATTAGGAAAGTTGCGATTGATGCCATTTAGTGCGTTTAATAAATTTGCGTTCTGTATACGCGGGCGGAGCCCCGGGGAGAGTGCCCGTGTAGACATATAAATTAACTAAACTTTGTCTGTCTTAAGACTGTAACGTGACGATAATATGACTTCAAAATCTAAAATATGAACTCCTATCGTTCCGTATGAACATTATAAACAGCTGTATAATATAACTGATCAATTCCAACCAGAAATTAAAATTAAGACATTTTCATGATCTATCACTAGTTATCTGAATCTGGGTGTCATAATTTGGGAATCTGGGATGGTTCTTGTTAGGTGAAGCTCCAACGCGCATCCCATCAGAATGATAGATGACACATCATTAATCGAGTTCAATAACTATAATATTTTCATCCGATCCTAGCTCAAAGTGTGAAATTGTTTGAGAATAGAGACAGATGGTCAGCGAGTATCGTGCCGTACTTCCGCGTGCGCGTAGACAGGACAAGTTTGTAGGTGATTTGAAAAGGAATGTGGTGCTTGTTGTGGTTCAAAAGTTTTAAGTAATATATTATATTTCTAGGTCTTAATTTTGCATTGCCTGTAGCATTACTATCTATAGATTAAAACTCTATCGTTGTAATAATTTTGAGGCCTTATAAATATATTTATAAATATAAATACCTTCCAGGGTTCACAATCTTGTCGTTGCAATACTGCTCAAGCGCTTCGAGTCTTTCCTGTTCGGAAATAACGTATGGAGAATTATTGATGTGGAACTTCAAATTCTGGAACATACCTTGAGATATTTCATTAGTAAACTCGTTCAACTAAAAAATAAATCTTTTATTTTTTACGTGTATTGCTTTTGTCGTATCTCAGGTTTGAGGATTTTATGCTTGTTTTCTGTTCTTAAATTTTGAACTATTTTGTTACGAATGTAGCGGCACTTCATATTTAATTTAAGGGAATTTTTTAGTCACATAGGCTTTTGTTTTGTTACACTTTCTAATCTTTGACGACCTAATATTGAATCTATTATCATGTAATGTATTTTGTGAAAACGTTTGTGGCAGCTTTGTGTTAGGGATACGTATTAAAAAAAACATTGTTAGCATATTAATTTCCCGTACTGACTATGGTTTATGTATGAGACTTTGGTGTACGTCCTTCGGCCGGCGGAGAAGGTCAGCGCGCCGGCCGACGGGCCCGCGCCGGGAGGTCGCCGCCGATATTGATTTACAGAATCTCGGCTGCGATAACACGATAAGACGCCATTAGCTCGGACAAACACGCTGATAATGTTTGTGTTATCATACGATGAGTCGGTGAATTAGTACAGGGGACGACCACGCTGTTCTGTTCAAGAAAAAAATGGTTTGCTGTAGAATAATTATGAACAGATTTTTCTTTGTTTATATTGAAATTGATAGTCATAGAATTCCCTTTGTTTAGAAGAAAATGCGTTTAAGTAATATTCATGAAGCAACATGCTTGCGCTAGTTACAGGGTCTAAGCGTTAACTTAACGTTTTCGTTGCGATATTTGTATTGTATTGTAAAGGTAATATAAAAATTGTTTGATCCAGGTTTTTCGATTTTATCCGGTTGAATATGTCCATATTGATACTTGATTATACGAGAAGTTAAACGCACTTATCAAGCAAGTTGCGTTAAACAGACCGCATCGCTGTTCGTAATGTAATGAAAATCGATAAGCAAATTATGGCATTCAAAAAAATAAGTAGCCTGAAACCCAACCAAATATACGTTCAGAAGCGCTTAAGTAACGTCGTGAGACTAAAAATATTTTTGCCATTTCATTCCACACACACAACACGCACGCACGCACACACACACACACAATCTGCATCCTCACATAAAATTTCACACGCACACATTCTTACATTTCCTACACATTCACACTCCCAACACTCCCACAGATACATATGGTTACAAAAGAAATATAAAAATTATGGTAAATTTTTATGGTTACATTTTAATTATGGTTAATTTTTATGGAAATCATATAGAGTCACTACTTGTCCAATCACATATTTTTACTCTACCTATACCAATTTTCATTACGATCGGTCAAACCGTTCTTAAGTTATAAAAGAACATACAAACAGATTTTTAATAGTGGGATTGGGGTCTGTTATTTATAAAAAAATAGTTATCCCTAAATTTGACAAAAAAGTTGTAAGTACAGACGGAGCCTACATATGAAACGCAGCAGTTACTAAAACGGCGCGGCTGAATTTCATTTATGTCCTTGTGCCTCGTCGACTTAGTACATGCACACACAAAAGAAAACAGAGTGCTCTCGCACTATGTATTAATTACGCGGGAGGAGGAAATGGCCTCCTGGCGTTAACCCCGCGTCACGGGGAATATCCGGATAAATCATGAGGAAAGTAATGACTTTTCTTGTAGCTAAATAGTATTTGGGCCTTCAAGGGAGATGGATTTAGGTGATGCCAGTGAAAGGTAAATTAATTGTAGTAGCGACTATAACTTAAGTTTTTAGTAAGTTACACGTCAGTAAAATATGTAAGGCAATACTTTGAATGCAATGTGTTTCAATTGTTAAAGCATTAAAGTATTCTAATATAGTAATATAACCTCATACCTCTTTCCCAGAATGGTAGGCACCAACTATAAATTTCCACATAGTACGATTTTTGCGTATGTCTCTTACTTCATTGAAATCCATGAATCTTTTCATGCACGCTCGTCGGTTTTAGGTATTTAAAATTTGGCCAATCAGATAGCTTATTTCATTTTACGTTTTAATGTAGATACGGTAACTAAATTGTTTTGATATTGTATATATCCTTATTAGCTCCTTTTTCAATTTGCCACGATATCGGATATTAATAGTTTTGTTTTTTATTCGTTTTAATTAACTCTGGTATATGAGTATTAATGTTAAGATATCTAATCTCATACCGTATTTACTCATACATCGCCAAAACTCAATATTTTCTTAGTAAACTATATAAAAAATCCGAGATACATATTGCGAGAGTGACATCTCTATGGCGTGATCTCGTTTATGATTTATCATCTTTAATACAATAAGCTTTATTAATATTTATCAAGTTCAATTGTATTATAAACAGCTTTATAGTACAAATGTAGATTATTAAGTGATTTATTACCTCTTTGAATATAACATTGAATGCATTACAATTACTAATCTCAATAAATATTGTAAATGTTATTATAGATAGTGCACTCTGTATTAGCTTTACACTATTATCTTGCAATAACGGCGTTTGCTAACCGTTAATCAAACGAAACCATAACACAATTATCCGCGTAGAATGAATGAATTCTGATTGGTTACGTTATACGCATTGTTTTTTAATACAACGAATTACTCAGCTATCGCAACGCAATTTAATTACACCGAGTAAGATTCGGTTTTGGCTAAAAAAAATTTATTTGATGTAACAAGCTTCAATGGGATATAGATGTTAGCTAGTTGGCAAAAACGCTTAGCTCTGCTCTGCAACTATGTTAGCAAAATAAGAAATGAGGGGATATTCAAACCGACAGATTCATTTATATCGGCTGTTTCCGTAGTTTGATGTCATATGGCTTTTTGTTTGGGGAACATACTGCAAATATTTATGGAATTTTGGAGTTACAAAAGCGGTCCTTTCGGGCTTTTTAAAAGCTAGGACCTAGAGTATTTATAAGAATTAAGCTTAAAAAATTAAAAGTATAACTCTGGAATTTTTATTTTATACAAAAGATTAATACATGATAAAAAAAATAGAAATTTGCAATAACGACCAATATAAATTCAGTATAAAAATAAATTCCAGTAATAAAAATTAACTATGTTTACATGTAAAACGACTAGTCAGGGATTCTTTTGAGGGCTTTCTATGCGCATACTTAATTTAATACCCGCAAATATATATAATTTAGGGCTATAATAATTTTAAATGTTTTATTACGTAAGTACTTGTTAAAATATTTTATAAAATTTCTAAATATTTAGAGGGAAAGTATTCATAGACATAACCTGCTAGACTTCTTAAAGCTCTCTTTCTCTCCGTGATACCACTAAATTTATTTTTGATGGTATGTATTAATTTTGAAAACAGTAACCCTAAAGTTTGTTGCCCGTTCTTCTGAGAAAACCACTTTCCGTATGAGTGACAGAACGGTAAACTTAAAATTGATATTTTAAGTGTTGTGTTGTAACTTATGAAATAAATTTTAATACGTGTAAATATGACGATGTCCAGGGTATAGTTGCTTTTGTATTTATGTTATAAAGATTTCATTAGCTCAACTTCTACTTTGTTGTTTATCTAATACGTTTGTTATATTCGATTTCTCGTTACATAATACACCTTAGAATGATACATAATAGATCAAGAAACATGCAAGAGAATTTCATTTGTTGATATCGAACCGATTACGTAAGCTGTCCAAGGAAACAAATCATGTTACGTGCATACATACTTTACGGAAGTATGTTGCGTACATATGTATTAATATAAATACACGTATAAGCAATACACTTCCCCTCATAGAGAGATATCAACTTTTTTCGACTTCTCCTGGCCTTGCGTGTGCAAGCGTCGTCGCGTGTGTCGTCACGCGCCATTTGCTTGTTGTCACTGTCGACTGCTCGTCGACTTTGTAGTAAGTTGCAACTGTGTCTGCTCTCGTATTGTTTTCAAATTGTGCTTCTTTGACCGTCGTCCGTTTGAACATAAAAATAATTCCTTAACTTTTTGTATCCAGCGATTTCATTTTCATCGTAATCCGGTCGAACTCAGTCCAAATCCGGTTCAAACCAGATCTCAACTCCGTCCTCGATATCGATGCTTCAATACCACTTACATTCCAGTCAATTACAATTAATTACATCGATTACGTGCGATCCGATAAAATATACTGAAAATAGAATCATAAAAGACGAAAGATATTATTGTAAGCCATGCGGGCGTGCAGATGCACGGGCAAAAGTTACTATGTAAATAATTATCGAAACATTATTTCTTTTAAAGTATACAGATACCGTCGATTTCTATGCATATTTCATATTTTTTTAGATACATGCATGAAAATTAAATAGATTTTTCACTTAATAAATGTACCATAAATTAATTTAAAATATATACGATCATATTTTAAATAATTTTCTTTGAAATTATTTATTAAGGGTTACGTTCCTTTTTTTTTTCCTTTTTTTTGGACACGTGGTTTACAGGTAAAGGGGAGGGGGATACAATATATGCTAGTTTAGAAGCATTTATTCTCAAAAATATTCACTTAATTAAAAACAAGGTTTAAGGACGGGCGGACGGGCGGACGGTCATTACGATAATATAAGAGTTTCGTTTTTGCCATTTCGCTTACGGAACCCTAAAATAAATTAGATCGGTTCCGCCGTTCTCAAGCGATGCGCTCCCTTACGAAAAATTTTAAGGAAAAACGCAGTAACGCTATTTTTAGATAACAAAAGGAAAAGAAAAATTACCAAAGCTTTAATGTTTTTGAAATTCCTAATTAAGACGAGAGTGTTGGGCGATTGTGGTATCATTGTGTTCTTGCGTTCTATGAAAGCGTTTTGCAAGACACCGATGACAAAGACTCTTAATGGTCTACAGTTTGTCGTTTTTTTTTAAGATTTCCCTTCTTATTATCATGTCAAGTTAACTTCCCTGCTATGGGTAATTAATTACTTAATTTGTTGAAACCGAGTAGTCTTTCACCCATCATCTCGACGTCTAAGTGTATCAATAGATAAAGTAATTTCCATCATAAGTTTTAATTTGAAAAAAGATAAAAAATAAATTAAATATACAGTTTATACTTCTTAAAACTGTTGAGCAAAACGTTCTAAAACGTTACGAATGCACGTAGTCACTATCCTTTTTTATTAGTTTTTACAAAAGAAATATTTTGAATTTAGAGTCATTAATAGCAGTAAATACCGAATGAGATAGTACGTCACTTACGGGCGCCATTCGTTTATCGTGAATACTGACATGTGCGTATAAAATTTGTAGACACTATTCTTTATTTATTTACGAAGATACTTCGGAAAAGTGGCGAGGCTGTAGGGGGGGAGAGGGTTCGGAGAAATCGGTTTAGTGGCTAGCGCCAGCATTAGATCGGGCGCGTGGAAATTGTACAATTGTTTGGCGGGGCCGGCGCGGTCTTAGACAATCTCGTTTCTGGGGATTAAAGGGACCTTTTGTTATTGTATTGTTTGTTTTATTCTTTGATGCCCGGCCTTAACTTGTGTATCCCATTTCAAGTGCGTGAAATATCCTTAAAGAAAAGCATACGATTTCGAATACAAAAAAAATACGATAAATTAAGGTTAAAGCCGTAAGTTTTACGTTAATGTAAGAAGATATTTAGGAAATTAGAAAAATATTGTGAATGAATGTTTCAAACTAACTTTATTTTTTCAAATTGATTTCATCAAGCACAGGTTTATAATATGGAAAGCAAGAAACAACACAAAAGATCTACACAGTGGAGCATGTGAACCCGGAATCCTCGATCTGCTGTCCGTCCACTCACTAATCCTTTCAGAGATGACAGTATCCTTCTACCTTATTCTTCCTATCCTCAAGCCTTAATATCCCTCCGATTTTACATATATCTATCCTTATATCCCCAATAGCTTTCCTACTCTCTATTCCTCCTACTCTGTCGAAAATTCTTAAATTTCAATGTTTTTGGAAATTAAAAAAATATTGTGCCAGTAAGGTACTGGAATCACCAAAGCGTCTTGCCAGGCTAGTCCAGAGAAATGCCATCATATCAGGGGAGGGAAAAGTACCGTACCAGGGAATCAAGAGCTCTAGGTTTAATTGCGGCGACAATATTCACCACCCGTCACGTTTAGTTCCCGGAGGGATTCTAGAACGCGAACTTAAAAAATCCACTCCAGTATTTGAAATGTGTGTGGAAATATGTATGATAAAATTAATTATGCTTGCGAACTACCGAGGACTTGATATTCTTTGCGTAAATGAGACTGAAAGTAAAGGTGGGGCAATTATACTTGGATCCTTTGAGACACATTGGTTTGGCATTGACCAGAGCCGACAAGGATACCCTGATATTGGTATCATCCTATCAAAAAAGATTATTTGGATGTGTAGGTCCAAAGTTCCTTTGGCTCCGATATAAAATTGCATTTACACGGATTTTTATTTCATGCGTATGCGCATCAGATATGTCCAAACGGCTCGAATAGTGGAAGAAATTTTGGGATGATGTAAATAACATATTAGCAAGAAGTAACAGAAACTAAAGGAACGTTGTGTTAGGTGATTTTAATGGCTGGGTGAATGTACAGAGGGACGGATATGAGAAAATCTTAAGCAAATTCAGAGATGAAACAGTGAATAAACATTATGAATGCCTTCTCCTAATCTGCCAATAGTTTAGTTTGTATGTGAAAAGTACTATGTTTGACCACAGGATAAATTCATATACTTGGCGGAGAGAAGAATACAAAAACACAATAGACTTTATAATTGTGGATGATCCGTTGAGAAGAAAAGCTGTAGATACTGAAGTGTACTATGTCCTCAACGTTGGCACTGATCATTTCTTAGTAGTTTTTTAAATTAAAGCCGTATTCCAGCTTTAGTGACACTATGCCAAAAAAGCTCTTACGATGATAGAAGTTGACGAATACAAGTTAGTGAATTTTAAAATTCGAATGTAAAAGATGAGTAATTAGAGCGATTGCAAGATAGTATTGAAATCATACAATATAAGTGCTTAGGGTTTGACAAATTGTGAATAATAAGGAAATTTATTTTAGTAGACGAAGGTATGTAGAGTAATAAAAGAATAAATTTTTATAAGAAAGACAATAAATAGTGGAATTACGAAATAAGGAAAGTCGTTGGTGAAAAGAAGAAAGCATGATTGTATTGGCTGGATTTACTGTTTGCAAAGGCTACTCAGAAATTAAAAAAAAATGTGAAAGAGAAGCTAAAAGAAGCTGAAAATGCATTTAAATATGCATAAATGAGACCTAAAGAATTTACGGATAGAAAAAAAAAATAGAATAAAAAAAACACTGACAGGTGATTCTCGGAACCGGGCAAACCAAAAACCTTTTTTGAATATGGTGAAAAAGACCCTAAATGATTCCGAGACAACGTCTATCAATGTGATTAGACATGTATAATGGATGTCTACTGACTCAGAAAAGTCATGTGAAAGGACCTTGGAAAAATTATTTCGAAAGCGCTTTTGCATTTGAGGATACAGTTGTAGATGAAAATGAAATTACGATGTATGAAATTAGGCAAACACTAAAATTTATGAAAGTTGGAAAAGCTTCCGAATAAGACAGGGTTTCGCCGGAGATGCTGAGAAGCAGTTAGAGTATAAAGGGTAAGTCTCCTGTATAAGCTCTTGCAGCTGTATCAGGAAAACCCGTACAGTATCTAATAAGTAGTGGACAGTCGTCATTTTATTCCTCTATAAAGGGAAAGGCTCACGGCAGGTTTACATAAATTACCGTCCCATAAACCTCTTTAGCGTCCATGGCAAACTATGCGAAAATATTGAAAGGGTTTCGAATGAAACTGAAAATATAATTTAGGATTTACAAGCGGGATTTCGAAAAGGGCTAAGGTGTACAAACCAAATTTTTCCTTTGCCAAACATTACAGAAAAGTTTTTTTTCGCTTTTGTAGGTCGGAAAAAGTTTATGATATAGTGGAAAGGAATTATCTTTGGATGTATGGTGTGAGTAGCAGATTGATACGGGCACTGCAATCTCTACGCAGAGGCTCCAATGTCTGCGTCAGAATAAATGGAGCATATACTTATTGGTTTGACATTCGCGGGGGTGTCGGACAGAGATGTGTAGCCTCACCAAAGCTGTTCAACCTATTAATGGATAGCTACCTGTATTATTTGAAAGAGTATGAGTGTGGACTAAGAACGGATAAGCTGTCTGTCACATTCCTTCTGTATACTGACGATCAAATAAAGCTTGCGCTATCGGCGTGCGAGTTGAAGGCGATGATAGTTGATAAAATTATTGATTCCGTTAAGAAAAGAAGTATAACAGTAAATATTATTAGCAAGGCCTTGCTAATGTTTACTTAGCATGATAGTAGTGTTTGAAAAAAGCAAAAGCTCGACTAAATGCGATATATATATATATATATATATATATACAGAAAATGAAAGAATGGAAAAAGTGAAAGAGTTTGTGTACTTGGGTAGTCTGTTTGCAAATGATGGTAAACATGAGAGATATATTGAAAGGAGAGCGAATGCGGGCAATAAAGGAATGGGGCCGTGGTTACTATTATGAATAGTAAAAGGGCCTTATAACAAGGGCGTTGAACTATCCATAATGAGGTTGTAATCCCTTTCTTATGTACGGTAGTGAAAGTTGGGTATGGCTGAAGAAAAATGAAAGTGGAATCTATGCGGTGAAGATACAATCTCTGCGTAATATGTGCGGAGTTTCTTTGAAAGATAGATGTAAAAACAGTGATGTCAGAAGGCGGTGTGGTTTGAAGGAAAATATAGTGACTGGAGCAGAAAAATGTATGTTTTGGTGGTTTGGCGATCTGGAAAGGATAAATAAAAATAGACTAACAAAACAAATCTATATTGGGACTGTGTGTGATGGGAAGGTTGGCAAGGGTCGCCCTAGAAAATTCTATACAGACCGTAGTGGTAGCATATTAAAAAAGGACCAGTTTATGAGCACATTTGACCGATGAGCTTACATGAAAAAATTGATGGATGTAAGTGAAGCAAAGAGATATGCAAAGATCGTACTATGTGTACATTTATAGTCTCTGCCTACCTTTCTGGGAAATAGGTGTGAGTTTATCATTATTATTAACACATTTACCAAATTAGTTCACTCGTCCATCAAAATATTGCGTTAGGTGCAAACCAAAAAAAAAAAAATAGGTTCATACCAATATATGGCATCATATATAAGCTCCTGTTCAAAAAACAACTTTTATTACACAAACATGCCCTACACATAGACACTCATGCATGTCACGTCATACGCTGTAGATAATCTCTGGTGGTCATACTACAAGTATTTAGAATTAAATTTAATAAAATTAATCAAATAATCAATATATAAATATTAGTGTTTTGGCAATTGTATGGACAGTGCTTGTGTATGGATTTGGAAGTGTGGGAACTTGGACAGTAGCTTTAAAAGCGTTTGATCAAGTATTTACCATATTGTTCCGACGTTTCTTGGTTCTCACTTTGAAATGAATTTATTTTAAATACTACCTTTCAGTTTGAGGATTTGCCTGCGTATTTATAGAATATTTTTTTTCATCTTTTATGTTGAAGGATTTTGCTGTCGGTATTTTATTCCTGCCTTCTATTCTGGTTTCGGTGCTGTTCCTGACTTCTGACCCTGGTCACGTTCTTAATGCTAATCTTGGCACTTCATTCACATTCCGTTTCGATCCCGGTTCCTAATTCGGCTATCGATTCTGCTTCCCGTTCCAATTTCTATTCCGATAGCGTCATTGGTCATTGTTTTATTTGTATGAAGTCGAGGCAAACGCTGAGATCAAAATAAAATATAGGCTAATATGAATTATATTACAGGAAGATAGGACCACTTTCTATGTATAAAAGATATTTTATCTCTCTAGTTTTTATATATTATAAAACCCCACTAACCCCCTAATTGTGAAAAACGTGTCTCACCCTTTATAATAAGGACTATAATACAAACTTCAACCCCTCTTTTATCTCCTTGATAAGTGAATTTCTTAGTGGATACCGAATCCCTATGAGTAAAGCATCTGTCACATTTTTAGTCTATATATAGAAATGTCATTAATATTTTTTTGTTATGTTCAAAACAATTAGTGTTGACAATTATGCTGTTATAGTATCAATGGTGCTGGAAGACCAGCATGACATTTAATGTTAGCGAACGTCAGCGTATGTGGTATGTGCGAAATGCATTCTCTCTAAACAACGTTATATCGATAAAAGTGAAAGTAATCAATGTTTATCAGTAGTAAAATAAAAAAAAAAAAGCACAGATATGATAAAAACTACTTTGAATATGGAGAAGCGCAGTTTTTTGGGAATAACACAAACAGTATATCCGGTCATGTTCAAAATAATTTTCGTTGAAAGAATTTATTAAGCGTTACCTTATCAATGTTTTTCATAATTTTGAAGCAGAAGTTTGAAACAAAAAGCATCTTTCAGAGAAATTTTTAATAATGTTAATAATAAACCTACTGTAACGTCACAGTAAGTGTACCTGGTATGATACATGGTATTTGTCAATAGAAATACAGAATCGTTCAAAAAAGTGAACGGCATTCATAATATTAACATTAGACATAAAAACAAAATTGTTGCTCATAAAACAGGCTAGGTAAAGTTTGCAAATCATTTAAGGGGGGCAATGTGTGCAGTTTTATAATAAGATCCCGCCTGAAATTCAAAATTTGCCATTTTACAGAATTTATATGGCAAGGGCTATTATACCGTGGCTGAACATCTTGATGAAAAAACCCATGGGATTGATTTGTTCGGCATCAGATTATACTAAATTATTAATTACTCAATGTTTTGTATCGATGATTAAAAAAAGAGCAACCCATTCTCGTTTTTCTCAAGGCAAATTAGAATTTTGACTGAGTGGTAAAGTTCATATCGAAAACAAATGACGTATTTCAAGTGTAATTCTATTGCTTAAGAAAAAAAACCATTTATTTTGACTCGATTCCGGCAATCTAAGTGTAAAATAAGATATAGAATTTAATCTGAATACCCACAAAATGAATTCACTAAAAAATATGCTTCGAAGCTTGGATTTTTGGAATACAAAAAAAAATTTAACTGCCGCATACGAAAATTATACTTTATAATATTAAGATATTTCTCAATTAATGTCGGTTTCTAATATTCACTTTGTTTATTAAATAATGAAATAAAAAATAAAACTTTATTTTCAAAGTATAGCCTATCGTGTTCCATAATCTTAACTCGATGTTCATGAAGCTCTCTGAGACTTTGATAAAACCATTAGATAAAAGAAATGCCGCACTGCATTTTAAACATCTTTGGACTCAATTTTTGTGCACAAAAGAATTCGCCTTGAATCTAAGTAAATAGTAGTCTCACGGTGCAAGGTAAGGACTGAATGTTGGATGTGGTGGGAGTTCAGTACCACCGAGTTCTTCGATCGCATCGCACGTATCTTATGCATCATGTCGTCTAGGATTTTGTAAGAGCACCGGTTTTGGGTATACTAAATATGAATATTTCTATAACAAAACCTCATATATTCATATAAGCTGTTTACTATATATTTTGGCAGTAATAGTTCGAGTAAACTCAGTAAACTTTTATAATTCCACCAGACATATAACAAGACATTCGGCTCTAATCGACCTCTCTTCATGTCGGGTTTAGGTAATTACCGTTTGTCTAACCATTGATTTTCCATTTTTAACTTGTATCAATAAATCATTTTTTTATAACAAGTTACAATGCGCCTAATAAAACGATTATCTTTCGGCAAGGCAATTGACTGCCTTCACACATCTCCTCGATATTTCGCCAGTATCTCCATTAATTCGTTTAGCAATATTCGACAACTTTTATTTGTCATACCCAATTAATTCCTAGTCCAATAAACCGCGGTTGGTGGCATTAGGTTGACTTTCTACTGTTTCCTTTGTAGCATCAAAATCCTACATAGAAGGGTGACCGGAGCGTAAACGATTGAACCAACGCAGGGCTGTTCGCTCATTGTATGTATGTTCGCTTTCAGTTTCACATATTGTCCTCGCTGCCACGCCCCATTTGAACCTTTGTTTTCAATAGAGTTATAACAATACACAATTCATATTTATCGCTCTCTATACGATTAAAAGTTTAGCTCCGTCGGTTATCATAAACAGTATCAATAAAAGAAAGTAAAGCAGTTGTGCTCTTCACATAACTAAAGACTTGACGTAACAAGTTATGACATATATAAAAAGCAGTGTATGAATTCCAGTTATGAAAACCGAATTACTTAGGAGACAGCTTTGGATTCACAGCAAGTCGAGAGAATACAGCGGACGTTCACATTGTACTTATATACGGGTTTCAGTTTTTATACAGGCCATCATAAGATTATGAGATTTCTCGGCTATTGTAGGATATTATATTTATATAAAGTTTTAAGAGTTGAACTTCAGTGTACCTTCATTTTGAGTATTTTTAATTTTTAGGTCCCGTGAGATGCCTCCGGTAAACCTACATCCATAAAACAATTAACTCACCTCGTCGCTAACCATCAACCTTTGCTGTCATCAATTCATTTAGATAAGAGTATTCTTAGATTCATATTTCTTACAACTCTCCTGGTACTTTTAAAAAAGGAACGTCGAAACGTATTTCAGGAAACTTTTTATAAAATAAGTATGTATTGTTAGATTTTTACACCTCTATACAATCTCAAGGTCTTTATTTTTTCTCCATAACATTATAACGTATCCATTATAAGTTGTTATCCAAGGTCAATGACATATAGACCTATAACCGGTACGCATTTATCAATTTCAATATTAAAATGTACACCACAATATCTATTTTACTTGTATTATTGGCAGTCCAATAAATAAATGTTTTGATAATTATATCAATATAATTATCAAACATTTAATTATTTTAATAATAACATTAATTTAATAAACATTTAATAATAACATTAGTTATTCACAAAAGAAGACAGGGCGATTGAAGGTGCATGTATAACCAGAAATGTTACGAAACTCCAAGTAAATGGTACAGTAATACTTATTCATTGTCAATTCACAGAATTTCGACATTCACCAACTTTAGGGGATGCTTTCAGAATTTCGCTACGAGTTGTGATAATTAAGATTAAAATTTTCAGTTCATGATCAGGGTGGAGGGGGAACTTCCGAAGTCTTTCGGAAACCCGTCGTCGAGGCTATGACGAGGCTGGGGCGGGGCGGGCCGGGGTGCACTTCCGGCGAAAGCCGCCACGACCCGAATACGGGATTTATTCTAGAAATTCGGCCAATAATAACCCGTTATGGGCTATTAAATAAGTAAATTGAGGAAATTAGGGCAATAAATAAGCGTCCACATTCGGATTGTTATTTGAAGGCACCTCAAAGGCGGGCCAAAGACGTAGAAAGTTGATGAATATTTAGACATTTGAAATGAACACAGAGAAAAGAGTTTCTGATAGGAAACTGAGTCGAAAATAAAACATAATTGAAAGCCTAAACATAGATTTGATTAAGTCTAAAAATACGTATTTAAAAGAAAAAAAAAATTTTCAACTGAGATATAAAATTCCCCTAGCCTAGTAACTAGTTTAGCAATTACAGATTAAAATCTTAAAGTTCACCAAAAGAAAAAAAAAATTGAAAAGAAATCACTTATTAAAAATTGCGTAGTTCAGATTATCTTCAAATAAATAATTCATTTCATTTCAAATGAAATCTATTCATATTAAAAATAGTTTTATTTCGTAGGTAATGGAATTATACTTGAAATATGTTATAAACGAACTATTTTCGACATTAATATTACCACCTATTACAAATGCTCATCCATCTTGAGAATAATGGACAACCTCGAGGGTTCTCTTTAAAAAGTTACTGATTAATACAAAGTGTTGAGTGATTAATAATTCTGTAAAATAATTAAAGACATGAAGCAATTTAATAGCTGAGCAGTTCAATTTCATTGTTTATTTTTTCATTATGGTATGCAATACGGTATAATAGCCTTCGCCATATAACTTATTTTTAAATAATTTTATATAAATAAATTATATTTATAAAACGGTTTATATATATGAAACGGAAAAATTTATATTTATGAAACGGCAGATTTTGAATTTCATTGGGATCTTATTATAAAAGCGTGCACCATTGCTCGTTAAATGATTTGCTAACTTTGCATAGTCAATTTTATGACCAGCATAATCGTTCTTTGTCCACTGTTAATGTTATGGATGTCGCTCTTTTTTGGAAAGATTCTATATTTCTCTTGACATATAGCAGGTTTTTGTATATGTGTTGTGATGTTGTAGTTAAAATATATTCTTTAAATATATTTTTCTGAAAGATGAAAGTTCGTCTCAAAATGCAGCATATAAATTGTGTTAATATCAGTCACATGATCCCATAACAAAATTCCATAGGTCATGAGATTCTAAAAAGAACTGGAATAAATTAGTCTCGCGGTGCTTTCGTCAATAAGTTGTCGAATTCCTTTCACTGCATGTGCTCCAGAACTAAGCCTTTTTGCAAATTTTTTAACGTTTGCATCAATAAATTTAGCACTAGTCAATGTAAGTTTAACAAATTTTGTTTTCCTCTCATTGAGAAGAAGTATATTAATATTAAAACATTTAATTATTTCGGAGATGATTCTGTTTACTTCGATAAAACCTGGTTGTTGCCGGTCAATCTTAAAAAGTAAATAAGTATCATCAGCAAACAGTTCAATCCCATGCCCATCTTTAACAAGATGTAGTAGATCATTAATATAAACTAGCAATAGGAATAGTACAAGAATCGAATCCTATGGCGCACAATGTTGACTGCAGATTCTAACGACACTTCTCAGCAGTAAGATCAACGCTTTGAATTCTATCACTTATATAAGATCTGGACGTCCATGTGATCGACTCGTGACACCATAATTATGTAGTTTCCTGATCAATGTGTCAAGATGAACGCAATCAAAAGCCTTGGATAAATCACAGAAAATATCAATTGTGTTCCGTGAATTCTCCCAGGCATCAAAAATCTGTTGAATAAGCTTAACACTGGCTTTAGTTTTTGACTGACCCAAGTGGTTTAGCATTCATCAAATTGTATTCATAAAAATACTGCGATAATTGATTTAAAATAAGCTTTTTAAAAATTGAATGAGTGTCGCCAGTATTGATATCGGTCTAAAATTAGAAGAATATACTATCGGATTTAAATAATGGAATAACTTTACTTTGCTTCATTAGATTCGGAAACACACCACAATTAACGTAAAATTAAAATCTATTACTAAAGATGGAGCAATTATGTCTAGTATTGAATCTATTATTTTTACAGAAAAGCCACCAAAATCGGGAGTTTTTTGTTTCATTTTTATACATTTGAATATTTTAAAAACGTTTGTGTGGTCGACTTGAGTAAACTTAAACATAATACGACAAGCATTAAAGTTTCGCTTTAACAAAGATTCAGCGAGAGCGCGCCATGATTTCAGAGATCGTGTAGTTAAAACCGGAATGATAGCACAACATTTTTCAGAAGCAAAGGAAATTTCAATCATTAAAATTATTATATTATCAATGTTTAATTTAAATTCTGTATGATGGTATGTGTGTTTTCCAGTTTCACTATCTATTATATTCCAAGTTGTTTTTTTTTTGTATCTCTGCTTTTTTATTTCCTTACTGACAAATTTTGCGCCTGCACATACGTGTTTAAATGAATTGGAATTATTTCTTACATAATTGACAAAAATAACCAAATCGTTATACGATGTTTCTTCATAAAATGCCTATAATCTACGCGCCTGTAATGCCTACTGTCGGCCATTCGTGGTATTTAATAAAATGGGGGCGTGTGTGTGGTGCTCGATGAAACAATACTGTTGTTGTTTAAGATGTCTTTTTATGAACAGGCACTTTGCAATAACAAATGAGCTATTGAATTTAATTTCCAGAATATATAACTGACCTTACCTTTAAAACAAGTTGTTGTAGTTTGTGTCTAAATTGTAGTCGAGTTTCCTCAAATACATATTTTTTCTGCCGGGGGGTGATTTCTAATTTGCTGATGTGAATATTTTCTGAAAGTTGATGTTAATTAAGACTTCGTAAGCAAATGTAGCCTTTGTGTTTAACAGCACAAGACGGAATAAGCGTTCATTTATAGAAACGATCAGGTCGTGATACAAGTGGTCATTGCTTGTGAAAATCACTATTGAAATTTTTTTACAAAAAAAATCCCTAAGTTCTAGTAAACATTGTTTCTCCTTCGTCGTAACGATATTTGAATAGAAGTTAATTTTTTACTATAAATTGTAAGTCCTTAAAGTTTAGCAAGGAACAAAGCAAATTGTACACTTAAAACGTTTATAAAAATAAAATTGTCTTTTATGAAGAATTTAATATCAGTTATTGTAATATATGTGAGTATTATGAACTCTATTTGGAGAAATAATAGTTGTTTCTCGAGCGAGCACTTTTGCAGTGTGCCATTCAATATGATAATATTAATTTCGGTCGTGTGTAAAGTTTTGTAAAATACCACACACAACTAAAATTTTGTTCGGACCCTTGCAGAGGAGTATCGCGCCGGAAAACGGAAGTGTCTGAACCGGACGCGGCCCGAGCCGCCTTCGAGTGTTTTACACGCGGATATTATTAGAGCCGAGGCGGCGCCGCGTCGTGCATAATGAAAGCGTGAATAAACTGTGCATATTTTATGCACTTACAAAATTTACACAAGTCGACTACATAGACTATACGATTCACAACAAATACATGCTATGGAATAAAAATAAACACAATAGCGTTGTTCATCATTTTTCTTCGCCGTGTATACGCACTTTGTATGGGTTCTGAAGCATTTGGAATTCTCTATATAGAAAAACGTATTATCCGACACTGAACGTTTTTCGGAAATAAATTTCTACAAGGGAACTAATTTGTTGCATGACAAAGTTTTCAAGTCGATGCGTACACGTCGGTCAAGAATTCGTGAATACGCGTCCACAATCGTTTTATTTTAAATTAAGGGGCTCGAAACCAAAGCTTCCTCGTTGGCCCGTCGCGGATCTTGGGGCCGACGACCTCACCAATGAAAAAACGAGAACTTCCGGGAGCGACAGTTCGATGTGCGTCCCGAGGCACGGAGCGAGTGGTTCAATCTGACCTAAGTTAAAAACTCGGTGTATGCCCAGTGGTCAGGACCCGATCCTGATCGATCACAGTGTTTCTGTTTACGATCACGTTATTATGTAATTTATTTTTTGATACAAATAACATTTAATCCCTAACGAATCGACCGATGAGTTTTTATTTTAAGTCAATTCAAACATATCCGAGCCGACAGTCCCTGATATTGTCATCCAGTTGCCTACGGCGACCGTTAGGGCCCCTGCGGCGTCGCGCCGGCGCGCAGGGCCGACCCGCCACAGGAAGGTTACGGAGAGGTACGCCGCAGCGGTGCGGCCACTGAGACCTGCTACGTCAACAACGATAATGTTATAAAACGTTATTTACATCCCTCAATTTTAACCCTATCTACGTACCTCGGCTCGGCACGTTTCTTTTTCAATGTACATTCACACTCTTCCAGTAAGTGCGGTAACATCAGAAATACTGACGGGGTCGGGTGAATATTTGATCATTAGAAGTTGCGAATAACACGTGCCATTGTTCTCGACTGTTGAAACTGTTTCTGGTATCCGTTTTACTTTCGTTCGTTTTAGCGGTCGCACGTCCAGTGTCGGACGCGGTCAGGTGCCGGGTCATCAGTCCACTCGGCGACGTCCAGTATGTGGTGGTCGCTTTCTAATGGCGATCTTTTTTCTCTATCGGTTATCCGTACAATGAGCTATGTGGCCTGTACATTGTCCCTTTGCCGTTGTAACAAAATTTTAGAAATTTGCGGGGTCAAATCTAAGATTGACGTTTAAAGTACATTTAATATAGAATTTTGTGGAGGTGCCAAAAATTTTTAGAACTTCTATTTAAACGTAACTAGTTCTTCACATTAAATTTCTCTAGATATATGAGAACTTCTTAGAGCTTACAGTAAATGGGACGTTGTTTCTTTTCTTGATAAGATTTTGTACACTGGCAATATTCGCTTTTTAAAAATTCAAATAATATCTTCATGAAAATTTTCTGCCCTAGAAAAGTTCTATAAAATTCATGTTGAATAAAAAGAAAAAACCTTTTATTCTAAAAAAATGCCGATAAGTTTCGAATAATTAAGGCAACATGTGTTTGCGCGATATTAATTTTGGTTTTCTGCTTGATAAGGAAAATTCGTGTTTTTAAACATATTTGTTTTAGTCAAAAGTTAAACGTTGAAATTTAAGCGTTCATAGTTTCACCAACATTGTATATAACGGATTTAACTTCTTTATTGTATAAACTGTGCTAAACTAAAGTGCGGGTTCGGTGGCGTGGATAAAAATCTTAATCGGTATTTTGATATTTATCGCACGTTCAACTCTAAACCTGATTCTCGTTCCATTCCCGATCTACTCCCATTACCCATAGTCAATACCAGTCTCTGACTAACGACAGTCATATCAGGATCGTCTGTCTTTGTATAACGACAAAAGCTATTGTACTTGTTTACTTTAAAAAAAAACAACGACAATGGTCGCAGTAGTTTACCTTGTCTGACAAAATAATATCGCAGTGTTCTGTTTTTGTAAAATAAAACAAATGTTACTGTCGTCTGCCTTCAGGTTAACAATGTATTTGTAAAAATCCGTGTCTGTAACCACAACAATTGTCACAGTCCTCTGTCTTTGTTTTACAAAACTGTACGTCTGTTTGATTTGTCTGTTATATATAGCAACTATTGTGTATCTTTTATGTAACAATATGATGTGTTGGTCGTCTATTTTTGTTGAATAAACAGTAATAATCCGAATTGAATGCGAAGTTGTTTGTGTGAAAACATTTCATTGATACTCTTTTTGTGAAGAAAATGTCAATAAGTTAGACTTGAACCGAGCTTTAATTGGAGCGACTCGAGAGGCGCCGCGTGGGGGCGCCACTCCGCGTGCCCTCGTCGGGGCGCTGCAGCTTTCCGCTTCCGGCACTTGCTCTATATTTTAGTTGAAATTTTCCATGGTTGCCTAATAAAACGCTTTTTCATGGTTGCCTAATAAAACGCTTATAAAATGAAAATTATGAATTTATGACATTGAAAAAGGATATGACGATTAAGGAAATTTTATTAGTGTGGCATTTTTTTAAAAATTCCAATTAACTGAGAAAAATATTTTAAATTTGATAAATAAAACGTTATAGATCCCCTCAATAAACGCTTTCACTTTTCTAAAACCATTATTTATGTTTGTTATCTCACTTATTTATAATAATAAATTTATGTGGTAGAGGCATGTCGTGGTCAACTTAGCTGCAGCTCCAAAATAGCCCGACTCGACCGGCAGCATACTTCATTCTCATAGACGTAAAGTAACAGCTTCCGCTGTTGAAATATAATTTAATGGAAGAAACGTCTATTAAATAGAGGAGTTCCAGTGATCCATTCCTCTCTCTATTACTCTGGCAGTGTGCTAGTACTTCTCTAGTGTTGCGAGTGTCTATAAGTTATATATGTATATATATATATATATATATATATAGGGCGACCCAAAAAAAGATTTTTCAAGTCTCGTGTGAAAATATGTTAGTTTACTATGTTTTAAGAGCCCCTCAAAGGACAGCTCTAAAAAAATTTTTTAAAGGTCGCTCACAATTTTTTAAATTTCCAAAATCCTCAAAATCGATTTTTTTTATTTCAAATGCTTTTTCTCGAATTTCATTTCTTTTTGTGTAAAATCATGAGATCCTGAAAATTTCAAGTCAAAATTTTAATATTTAGGGTCGCTCCAATTTTTTTAAGTTTTCAAATCGAGTACT